>SJYA01002008.1:0-21203 GCA_006410615.1 Neotragus moschatus
CTGTCCTGGCTCTCTCTTGCTCTGAAAAACACATTAGCGAGGTGGTTCTTGTTTTTATGTCGAGCTTTAATGTCTCTTTTGCTCTTCTGGTTATACTGACTTCCTACCTGCTCATATTTGTAAACATCTTGAAGATGCACTCAGCTCGGGGTCACCAGAAGGCCTTCTCCACCTGTGCTTCCCACCTCACCACTGTCTCCATCTTCTACGGGACCGTCATCTTCATGTACTTACAGCCCAGCTCCAGCCACTCCATGGAAACAGACAAGGTGGCGTCCGTGTTCTATGCCACGGTCATCCCCATGCTGAATCCTGTGGTCTACAGCCTGAGGAACAAGGAGGTCAAGAGTGCCTTCAAGAAGGTAGTTGAGAAGACAGATATATCTATAGGGTTGGGACTTTTAACCCTGTAGTATGAACAGTAACCTTATCTAACTCCTCTCAGACTTCCCCCATGTAACTTGTTGCTTTTCAAGTCTGTGGACTTGAAAAAATTCACATTTTTGAGGTGACATCTTTATCTCTTTAAAAATGTGTTATCCAGTACAAAACAAAACATATTTGAAAATCTAAAACCTGAATGAGAACGGCTAATGGGAAGCTTTAGAAATGTGAAGACCCGCTTGTCACAACTTACTGATGCTACTTGATTTATTCACCCGTTTCGCTTACATTTGGCCGACTACCTGTCGATGCCAACAAACGCTAAAACAGGAGCACAGTCAAGCCCATAAACAGAGGTGCAGGTGTGTGTCTCATGTGGGCCCACACACACTGGAAAGAGAAATCTGTCAAAGGTAAAGGAAATGCGGCTGGCCTAAGAAAGAACAGAACAATGCCATTTGCAACAACACGGATGCAGCTAGAGATTGTCATACTGAGTGAAGGAAGTCAGACGAAGAAAGATATATGATATCACTTGTATGTGGAATCAGAAACAAATGGTAAAATCGACTTATTTACAAAAAAGAGACAGGTTCACAGGCACAGGCTTTAAACTCGAGCAAACTCGTGGTTACTAGGAGGGAATGGGGAAGGAAGGGATAAAGTGGTCAATTTGAACTGACATGTGCCCACTACTACATGTAAAATAGACGGCTAATAAGAACCTACTATATGTATAGCACAAGGAACTCTACTTAATATTCTGCTATGACCTATATGGGAAAAGAATCTACAAAAAGTGGGCGTATATATATATATATATGCATAACTGATTCACTTCTCTGTACAACAGAAACTAATAAAATATTGTAAATCAACCATACTCCAGTAAAACTTCTTTTAAATGAAAAAGTGGACTGTGACTAGTTTCTAATAAAACTAATTTTAGCAGTTATTTGACATTAAATATAAAGTTATGTACATTTGTAGTTATTTTTTTTGTTGAATAACTGCCCTGTGATTCTGAATAGGAGAAAAATAATTATTTTAAATGAAATTCTGTACTCTTTTGGCACATTTTATTAAGAGATACATAAGTATCTTGAATTAATATTTCTTCTTGACTGAATCACAGCACATTCACACTACAATTTTCAATAAGATAAAATAATCCACCCAAATCCATAGCTCACCCTAATGGTATTCTACATGCTACTGGTTTGGACAAATGTACGATGAACTGAATGCATCATTATAATACCATGAAGAGTATTTCCATTTTCCTAAAACCCCTCTTTTTAAGTTTTAATTTTTATTTTATATTGAAATGTGAAGCTAGTGATAAAGAATCTGCCTGCCAGTGCAGGAGGTTCAGGAGACATGGGTTCGATCCAAGGAAGAGCCCNACGATGAACTGAATGCATCATTATAATACCATGAAGAGTATTTCCATTTTCCTAAAACCCCTCTTTTTAAGTTTTAATTTTTATTTTATATTGAAATGTGAAGCTAGTGATAAAGAATCTGCCTGCCAGTGCAGGAGGTTCAGGAGACATGGGTTCGATCCAAGGAAGAGCCCTTGGAGGAGGAAATGACAACCCACTCCAGTATTCTTGCCTGGAAAACTCCATGGACAGAGAAGCCTGGTGGGCTAGAGTCCATGGATGTGCAAAGAGCTGAATACGACTGAGCGACTGAACACACACAGTTGATTTACAATATTGTGTTAGTTTTTGGTGTACAGAAAAGCAATTCAGTACGCACACATTCTTTTTCAAATTGTTTTCCTATACAATTTATTACAGAATATTGAGTAGAATTGCAGGGCTATACCGTAGGCCCTGTTGATTATCTGCTTTGCATATATTAGTGTATTCATACTAAGTCGTTTCAGTCATGTCCGACTCTTTGTGACCCCATGGACCGTAGCCCTCCAGGTTCCCCTGTCCATGTCATTCTCCAGGCGAGAATACTGGGGTGCGTTGACCTCCTCCAGGGGATCTTCCCCACCCAGGGGTCGAACCTGCGCCTCTTGCGTCTCCTGCATTGGCTGGCAGGTTCCTTACTTCTAGCACCGCCTGGGAAGCCCCATACATAGCAGTGTGTGCACGTTAATCCCAAGCTCCTAATTTATTACACCACTTCCCCTTTACATTCTGATAACCGTAAGTTTGTTTTCAAAGTTTATGAGTCTGTTTTGTGAGTAAGCTCATTGCTATAATCATTTTTTAAGATTCCACATGTGAGTGGAGTAAGAGCCCACATACATCTTTCTCCTTTGACTTGCTTCACCTGGTATAACAGTCTCCAGGTCCAGCCTTGTTGCTGCAGAGGACGTGACTTCATTCTTTCTTAATGACTGAGAAACATTCGTCCGTATATACCTACCACATCTCCGTTACCCACTCACCTGTCAGAGGACACTTAGGCTGTCGCCAGGTCCTGGCTACTGTAAACGCCTTTGCGATGAACACTGGCGTGCATGTACCTTTCTGAACTACTGTTGTCTCTGAAATGTGCCCAGGACGGGGGCTGCCGGATCACGTGCTCATTCTATTTTTAGCTTTCCGAGGGCCCTCCATGCTGCTCCCTGCAGTGTAGGAATTTACATTCCCACTGACAGTCTAGGAGGATCCCCTTTTCTCCACATCCTCTCCAGACTTTTTGATGATGGTCATTCTGACCATTATGAGAATCTAAAAAACAAACAGCACAAAATGAAAACAAACTCATAGAGAAATAACTGATGGCTGCCCATGGGGTGGGAGTAAGAGTACAAAAGAGGTGAAGGAAAGGAGAGGTACAAACTTCCAGTGATAAAACACAGGAGCCATGAGAACGTGATACACAGCATAGTGAATATGGTAAATGATATTATAATGCCTTTGAAAGATGACAATAAATAAATTTAAATTTAAAAACAAATACCAAGGGATGGTAAAAATGTAAAATAATTTTAATGCATTGCTGGTAAGAAATTGAAATAGTAGAACACTTCAGAAAATACCTTGGCAATGTTTCATTTAGACAAACACATACTCACCCTAAGATCAAGCAACCCATCTAGGTATTTATCCAAATGATGTGGATGCTTGTGTTCAAATATCTTAGGCAAATGTTTACATCAGTTTTATTTCTAACCACCAGACCCTTGAACCAATACAAATTGTTCCTCGGCTACGAAGTAGTATGAACAACGTGTAATGTCCATTGTGCAGCATACGGTTCTGCAATAAAGATTCCATTACGACACACGTAATAGCAAGAGTGAATCTCAAATGCTAAGTGAAAGATCACCAACTCGGAGGACGTATTCCAGGACTGCAGTGAAGGACACTGTTGCAAAGGCAAAATTCTCTGATTGTCAGGGACAGTGGATAGGAAAATGTGTTTATCCAAAGAAGTTTATAGGAATTTATTCAGGTGATAGTGGTTCTTTGACAGGAAATTTGACAATAGTCTTAGAACTGTACACGAAAATTTTGGATATTACTGTATGTAAATTATATGTTCATAATAAATTGAGCAAAATAACAAGAAAAAAAGAAGTAGTAAAAATCATGTGTGTACAAAGGGAATAATCAGCATGGTCCCCACAGACAGTCTAATTGCGCCTTTCCTGGGAAAGGAAGGTGAGAGCCTGCAGACGTGCCCACGAGGGAAATTCCTGGAGAACTCTGCGTCTCTATAACACCCGCACGTCCCCCAGCATTAGCCTTCAAAAGCCCAGTATTCATGTGACCTCAGTGTAGAGGGACGGCTCTGTGTGCTGAACCCATACAGCCATCATTTATTCATGTGACTATTCATACTTGTCAGTACACAGAAGCTTTATCCCAGAATTTGATAGGTACCTGTACCCATAGTCAGGGAAACACCCCAAGATAAAAATGAAATTAACTGGCTCTTAAAGGATAATCTCTTATTGGAATTTGTTATTTACAGAAACAACTCGGTGAATTACATGACAGAGGTAATCTTACGATGTTTATTGCTCAAAGAAGGAGATAAGCAGACAGAAAGAAAGCACAGGAAGTTCAGGAATTAAGCCGCGTTAATATTCTTCCTTCCACTTTCTCGCCTTAGAGGCTTTGGGATCATAAGACCATTATTGGAAGGAGAGCTCCTCTGATAGTATTTCTGCATTGTTCTACAGCTGATACCGAGGTGAGACTGGGATACAAACGTCAAACTTCCATCAGCAGAGTTTACTGATACCCAGGAAACCCCATCCTGCTTTCCGAAAGATGTGAACACAAAAATAACCTGGATAGATTCTCTGATTGATTGAGTGGTAATTTCATCTTGTTCATCAAATATTGGCTGCTCAATAGAGGTAAGAAACAAATCAATACTAACAAATGGACAAGAAAAGCAGAGGTAAAAACATCCTTACGTTACTGACTCCAAGCTTGCTTGGCTTGCTGCAAGAAAAGTTAGTGAATCTGAGATGAGGTGTTGGGACCAGGAAGGGACTTTATTTGGAAGCTGGCTGGTGGAGAAGACCTCAAAATAATCATCTTGTCGGGGGCTTCATGGCCAGGTTCTTTTTTGGATCAGAGATTTGGGGGGCAAAGGGGAAGTGAGGAAACAAAGTAAAAAGACAGTTTAATTCCTGCAAATATCTCCTAGACTGGCAAGCCTCAGCCAGGAGGACTTGTCCATGTCACTTCCTTAAGTCGTTTCATGGCTGGTGTGAAATGGAATATCTCCTGTCATATCCGCTAACAAGAATGCCACATCTGCCTGTGGTTCTGGCCTCCCAAAGCGAATTTTGGGGCCAAGCCAGTCAGCAGCATGTGAGGGGCACAGGCACTGCACCTGGGGACACAAGGGCCTCGAGAGGGTGGCATCCTTCCCGGGCAGCCAGGACCAGGTTCTCTGTCTGAGGCAGGCCATTGTGCATGTCTACAGTAACAAAAGCAGCAAAATAAGGCTTCAGTCGCAGAAGCAGACCCAGTGCAAAATCAAAATTAAACCTTCCTGGCTACACTTAAACAGTAACAGTGCCTGGGCTTCCCTGGTGGCCCACTGTAAAGAAGCTGCCTGCCAAATGAATTCTTCAGTACCATGTTTCTACACCCCTTATATGTGTGTTAGAATGCATTATTTACCTTTCTCTTTCTGACTCACTTCACTCTGTATAATAGGTCCACCGCATCAGAGCTGACTCAGACATGTTCCTTTTATGGCTGAGTATATTCCATTGTGTATATATCCACCACTTCTTCATCCATTCATCTGTCAATGAGCGTCTAGGTTGCTTTCATGCCCTAGCTATTGTAAATAGTGCTGCAATGAACAATGGGGGAAATGGGAGAAAGAGACATAGAGAATAGACTTATGGACATGAGGAGAGGGGAGGGGAGGGGGAGATGTATGGGAGCGTAACACGGAAACTTACATCGCCATATGTAAAATGGACAGCCAACGGGAATTTGCTATATGGCTCAGGAAACTCCAACAGGGGCTCAAGGTCAACCTAGAGGGGTGGGGTGGGGAGGCAGATGGGAGGCAGGTTCCAAGGGAGGGGATACATGTGTACCTATGGCTGATTCGTTGAAGTTTGACAGAAAACAACAAAATTCTGTAAAGCAATTATCTTTCAATAAAAAATAAATTAATTTTTTAAAAAAGAAGCTGCCTGTCAATGCAGGAGATGTGGGTTCAATCTCTGGGTCAGGAAGATCCCTGGAGAAGGGAGTGGCAGCCTACTTCAGTGTTCTTGCCTGAGAAATTCCATGGACAGAGGAGCCTGGAGGCATAAAGACTTGAACACATCTCAGCGACTAAACAGCAACATAAAAGTGTCTAATAGCAATTAACAAAATCCAAACTGCATTTTGACCCTTTCTTTGTAATTTCATGCTTATTATTACTAGAATGTGTACAGATGTTAGCAGTGAACGGCTAAAAGCATAGACTTTTGATTTGACCAAAGGTGGATTTAACTCTTGAATCTTGACTCTCGTAATAGCTGTGCAATTTTAGAGCAACACATAACTTCTTAAGTCTTTAATTTCCTAATGGTAAAGTAGAAATCATAATCTACTTACCTTACACACACACACACACACACACACACACACACACACACCATTCATTTATCTATAAAGAACTGGTTGGTAACACAACATAGTATATATGCTAAAAGTGGTCGTGTGTGTTTGGACTGGTAAACATAATATCTTCAAGGTACAGGCTTGTAAAATGAAGTTGCAAAAGTTTTAGGAGGAAAATGTTCAATTCACTTCAGTTGCTCAGTCGTGTCTGACTCTGTGACCCCATGGACTGCAGCACGCTACACTTCCCTGTCCATCACAAACTCCCGGAGCTTACTCAGACTCATGTCCATTGAGTCGGTGATGCCATCCAACCATCTCATCCTCTGTCATCCCCTTCTCCTCCCACCTTCAATCTTTCCCAGAATCAGGGTCTTTTCCAATGAGTCAGTTCTTTGCATCAGGTGGCCAAAGTACTGGAGTTTCAGCTNTTCCATCTAAGTTGCTAATTGGTCACGCTTATCTGTACAGTCTAGGAAAATGACTAAAGTCCATGCTGTACCCTTGGGTAAACAGTCTCTGGGTATCTTCTCCCGAATGATTATAATATTCTTATAATCAGACAAATTGTTCCTTCTGGTTCTTCTCTTCAGTATCCGTATTTTCTCACTTTATCTCTCTCTGGTCTCTCTCCTCTTCTCTCTCTCATCCCCTCATTCAGTCTTTAAATGACTTTCTGACTGTGCCTTATGCTTTGTTCGTGCTATAATCTGATCATATTTTACGCTTATAGCATTGCTATTGCTTCATACTTTTATCAGTACCACCCGCTGTCTGCTGTGTTAGTTCTGGGAGCATTAATAGTGCGAATAACAGCAGCAGTTCTGTGAGGACTGGTAGACTTCTATACAACTATGGCTTAATTTACGCCACTCACCAATTTAAATAGGAAAATGTTATTATTCTGATTGTTTGGATGAGAAAAGCGACTCTCAGAAAAGTTATTTAATTTGAACTGCATATTTAAAAGGACAGTTAAGATTATGGATTTTAGACAATTTAGGCAATTCTGCATGTATTCTAACATCATTTGAGAGCTGGAAATAAATGAAAGAATAATAAGTGGTTACCATTCAGCAACACGCAATCTGAAAAGGAAACCAAGAAATCTTGGAAATAAAATACATATTAATAAAATATGCAGAGATTAAAGGACATACTTTTTTGTAGCAATATTTTTTATTNGCAATTCTGCATGTATTCTAACATCATTTGAGAGCTGGAAATAAATGAAAGAATAATAAGTGGTTACCATTCAGCAACACGCAATCTGAAAAGGAAACCAAGAAATCTTGGAAATAAAATACATATTAATAAAATATGCAGAGATTAAAGGACATACTTTTTTGTAGCAATATTTTTTATTTTATTTTATTTATTTATTTTTTACAGGCTAATTACTTTACGATATTGTATTGGTTTTGCCATACACTGACATGAATCCTCCATGGGTGTACATGTGTCTCCCATCCTGAACCCCTCTCCCACCTCCCTCCCCACCCCATCCCTCTGCACCATCCCAGTGCACCAGCCCCGAGTACCCTGTATCATGCATCGAACCTGGATTGGCGATCCATTTCACATATGAAAATATACATGTTTCGATGCAGAACATAATTTAAAAAAATGGATCAAAGAATAAATCTCAAGAGAAATTTTAAGATATTTTGGGCTAAATGAAAATGATAACACAATGTATAAGAATTTGTGGGATACAGAAGTAGTAGTATTTAGAAGGAAATTTACAGCATTGAGTGTATATCCTGGGGAATAAAAGAAAGATTTAAAATGCATAATCTAAGCTTCCACTTAGGAAACAAGAAAAGAGGAACAAATTAAATCCAAAGTAATCAGACAAAAATAAATAACAAGAATTAGAGCAGAAATCTGGTGGCTCCGATGGTAAAGAATCTGCCTGCAATGCAGGAGACCCAGCTTCATTCCCTGGGTCAGAAAGATCCCCTGGAGAAGGAAATGGCAACACACTCCAGTAGTCTTGCCTGAGGAATCTCATGGACAGAGGATCCTGGTGGGCTACAGTCTGTGGGGCCACAAAGAGTCAGACATGACCGAGTGACTAACACTTTCAGAGCAGAAATCAATGAAGGTGAAAACAGGAAATCAATAAGAGAAAATTAATGAAACTAAGAGCTGTTTCTTGGAATAAGCTGATAAAATCAATAAGCATGAAACCAGACTCACTAAAACGCAAAGGAAGAGGATGCAAACTAGTCCCGTCAGAAAGGAAAGCTGGGGCATCATTTCAGATTCCATGGGCATTAGAATGATAATGCAAGACTAGTAGGAAGGACTCTGCATAGAGATTTGGTTACCTAGATAAAACGGACTAATTCCTTGAAAGCCAGTTTGCCAAAATCACACAAGAGGACGCAGACAATCTCAATCGGCCTAGATCTATTAAAGAAGTTGAACTAGCAATTAATTCTCCAGAACAGAAATTTTCAGGCCAGCTTATTGAATTCTACCAAACATTTACAAAAAATTATACCAATCCTTTGCAATCTTCTTTGCAAGAAGCAGAAGGAATGTTTCTTAACTCATTCTATCAATCCAACAATACCTTAATAACAAAACCAAACAAAGGTATTACAACCAAAGAAGACCAATATCTTTCATAAACATGCATGTAAAAATCCTCAAAAGATATTAACAGATTAAAGTCAATGGGCAAAAAGAATTATACATCATAGCCATCTGGGATTTATCACAGGCATGCAAGATTGTCTATCATTTGAAAAGCAATTAATGTAATCCATCAAATAAAGAAGCTTAAAATGCATTATCATATCAATAGATAAATAAAAAGCTTTTGACAAAATCCAATATCCACTCAGGATGAAAAAGTCTAAGAACAGAATACTTTGGCCACCTGATGGGAAGAGCCGACTCATTGGAGAAGCCCCCGATGCTGGGAAAGATTGAGGGCAGGAGGAGAAGGGGGCGACAGAGGATGAGATGGTTGGATGGCATCATTGACTGAAAAGACTTGAGTTTGAGCAAACTCCGGGAGCTAGCGAAGGNGATGAAAAAGTCTAAGAACAGAATACTTTGGCCACCTGATGGGAAGAGCCGACTCATTGGAGAAGCCCCCGATGCTGGGAAAGATTGAGGGCAGGAGGAGAAGGGGGCGACAGAGGATGAGATGGTTGGATGGCATCATTGACTGAAAAGACTTGAGTTTGAGCAAACTCCGGGAGCTAGCGAAGGACAGGGAGGCCTGGTGCACTGCAGTCCACGCACAAAATGTCAGACAAGACAGAGCAACTTAACAACAACAAAATAAAAAAGGTTAGCTTGCTCGACTCACTAAAGACACCTACAAAGTGTCTGAGCTAATATTGTACCCGATGGTGAGAAGACGGATTTCTCATCAAGATCGGGAATGTCTTGTTATACCGTTTCTGTTAGCACTGTATTGAAGTCCTAGCTAATGCAACATGATAAGAAAGTGATGTACAAGCGAGATAGATTGGGAAGGAAGACATAGAAACTGTCTTTGTTCACAGATAATGTGATCACTTATGTAGAAAATCAAAAAGAAGAAACAAAAAACTTGCGGGACTAATAAATGATTAGCAAGGCTATAAAGATGCCAGGTTGAGATGCAAAATTTTATCACTTTTATACGTACTGGCAATGAGGAAGTGGAATTTGAAATTTTAAATGCAAGATTGTTTATATTAGCACCCCCAAAATGAAATACAGTCATCCTTACATATCAGCAGGGGATTGGCTCTAAGGATCACTCAGATACCAAAACATACTGACGCTCAAGTCCCTGGTATAAAGCGGTATTGCACTTGCAATGAACGTTCTTTCACTTCCTTTAAACCGTATTTAGAGTATGTAAAATACCCAGTACAATCCAAATGCAGTGTAAACAGTTGCTGTCATCTGACAAATTCATTTTGCTTTTTGGAAACTCTTAGAATTTCCTTTGAAATATTCTCAGTCCAGTGCACTGGTCTGTACAGGGACAATGAGAGCCAGGAGGAGTGCCATCAGAGAACCTCCAGGAGGGTGATTTGGAGCAGAAAAGAAATCCATCTGACTACAGATCTAACTTTCAGATTGACTGATAAGAATTAAGGCACAGTATATTCTCTCTCTGACACGCGTCATCTTTGTCTGCCCTTGGTAAACTTGGGAAAACACAGATATTATTCACCAACTTCTTAGCATTTTTAGCAGCCTAACATTTAGCTGTAGCACATAAAAGAATGGAAAGGACACAAACATAATAAAAATGTGACAGACAAAAACAAATTAGTTTTCAGAAATATATTTCAAGTATCAAAAATCACACAATGTAATTTTTGTACTCTTGATCTTAATTTTTTTCATGGAAGAAGAAAAGATATCAAGAATGCAAATACATGCATGTGCTATTCAACATATCAAATCATGTCCCAGCACACAGTATAATTGTTTCTTCTTTATATCAAGTGGGGTGAGAAGGGATTGCACACAGTTGGGCACTCACAGGTGCCATATTCTCTTGAGAGACATGTGCCAGTACAATTTTCTTCTTTTTCTCATTCATTAGTCTCTGAAATCACATCTTGACTCCACTTGACGTTGTCTTAAAAGGACCAGACTGTGGGCAGATCCCATTTGGTCATCACTGATTGAAATGAATGTTTATACTTTTAGTATATACCAGCTTCTTCCCAAACTGAATATTTGCAGTGAGTCTGAAACCACAGGCAAGAAAAGCACGGTAAGATAAAAGTTAAATTTATTCATATTGAAAAAGTTAAACTCATCTTAAGATATTTTATAAAATTTACTTTCATCTGCTACAGGAAAAAAAAATTGCAAAGTGTGTGGGAGAGAGAATTTTATTATCTCTATATCACAAATAAAATTAAGATCCACAGACAGTAAATACTTTTCTGAGTACCCAGAAAAATCCGCAGTAGGTGTAATACTTAAATCCGGGCTTCTAGCTCAGGATAATGATCTTTTCTTCATCTCTTCCGCTTCAAGGAACTTGAAATTTTTTGACCATTACATAAGATAGAATCTCTCCTGTATTATTTATACATTCTTCTAAGGCTGAATTTCTGATTTCAGATCCACATTTCAGTATTGTCTTTTCCCTCTTTTCAACAGCAAGGTAAGGGTCTATATTCAATATACACTTCCAATGAAGTGTAATTCATGCAGATAATGAAATTAAAATGCAATTGATGCAGAAGCAGTGAAAAACCTACATGTTCTGAGTCTTTGACCTCATATCTGGTTGTTTGAGCACCTTTTCTGAAACACTGGTATAAGTGTAGAATTCAAGTGCATAGCGTTTTAACCAGCAAAAAGTAAATTAGTATTTATGAAATTCCATGCCACTTTCCTTGTGCTGTGCTGTGCTCAGTGGCTCGGTCGTATCCGACTCTTTGCGACCCCATAGACTGTGGCCCATCAGGTACCTCTGTCTGTGGGATTCTCCAGGCAAGAACACTGGCAGGGGTTGCCATGCCCTCCTCCAGGCTGCTCTCCTTAAGTAGAAAGACCTACAAAGGACTTCCCCAGTGGCTCTGCCATAAAGAAGCTGCCTGCTATACAGGAGACTCAGGAGCTGCGGGTTCCATCCCTGGCTTGGGGAGATCCCCTGGAGGAGGTCATGGCAACCCACTCCAGTATACTTGCCTGAAAAATCCCATAGACAGAGGAGCCTGATGAGCCACAGTCCATAGGCTCGCAAAGAGTCAGACACGACTGAAGCTACTGAGCAGGCACTCACGTAAAGACCTGCAAATAGATGATAGGCTGGTTGAATGGGTTGCAAATTCTTTTTATTTATCACATGTTAACTTGTCATTGAAGGGACAGATAGCCAAGCAGGGTGCAATGGCACTTCTTTAAAAACCAGAAAGGTGTTGGTACATCGTGAAAGAACCAAGATCCTTACTGCATTTTTACTATCATTTCCCCACAATCTCACCCTTTCACTACTTGCTTATCTAGAAAAAAACTGTCAGTGCTGTGATTAAATGTGCAGGCATTGGAATCAATTAGACTTGAGTTTGTATGCTGGATAGCTCATACTATTTGTAAAATTTTAAGAAGTCACATTTTAACTGTAAATTAAACTGTGTGTGTGTGTGTGTGTGTCCATGTAGTCTGTGTCTTTCTGCTAATATCTATTTGTTTATCTGTCATCTATTATCAGTACCATCTGTTACCTGTATCTCTCTCTCTCCATCTATGAAACAAAGTTACTGGAGTGGGTGGCTGTGCCCTCGTCCAGGGGATCTTCCCAAAACAGGGATCGAACCCAAGTTGCTTAGACCTCCTGCATTGACAGACAAGTCTTTTATCATTAGCACCACCTGGGAAGCTCCTACTGAGTTAAAAGACTAGCAATTCTAGTTAATTTAATGCCACCACAGTAAACTAGAAGATATCCAGAAAAGGGTAGAGGGTATTTTTCAATGANCCCAAAACAGGGATCGAACCCAAGTTGCTTAGACCTCCTGCATTGACAGACAAGTCCTTTATCATTAGCACCACCTGGGAAGCTCCTACTGAGTTAAAAGACTAGCAATTCTAGTTAATTTAATGCCACCACAGTAAACTAGAAGATATCCAGAAAAGGGTAGAGGGTATTTTTCAATGAATGAAGCGAGGAAGAGTAGCTTGTGTATTAAAATGATTGTGTGTGGCTGAAATTTTTGCTCATAGCTTATAAAATTCTGAAGGCTGTACATATAGACTTCTTAAGTTTAAGAAGTTAAACTTAAGAGTTTAAGAGGTTATTAGTATTTTGAGACTTAAGTTTAAATGACTAATATTAATGGCAGTGAAGGGAAAATGAAAGACATATTTTTGGAGCATATCTCAAAAAAGAGAGATGATTCCTTTATGAGGCGGCTCTTCCCTCCGGGAGCTATGTTTCTGCACAGGCTAGAGGGTCTAGACGATGTCTCGGAGGGCTAACCCTGACCTGCGTCAGGAGGCGGCGGATGTCTGGCAGATGCGCTATTATCCCTGACTGCGTAACAGATTTCTCTCAAACCCGGTGACTAGAACAGCGAATAGTTACCTGCATTCTGTGTGTGTGGCTGCATTCGGGAGCATGTGGGATGCCAGTCCCCCCACAAGGGGTGGAACCTGTGCCCCTCGTAGTGCGAGCGCCGACTTTTTACCACTGGACTGCGGGGAACGGCCTATTCTCACAACTTCTGGGAGTCCGGAATCTGCAGAGAGCAAGTAGCAGATTTAAGCTGCTCACTAGCTCCGGGAGATCAGTTCGTCATCACAGAACACAGCGGTTTACATGTGTGTGTGGATATAGAGATCTACGCCTATATCTATACAGCTTATTTTACTGTGTGGGTGAGGTTTTGACAAACACAAATAATTTAAGGGGCAGACATGTAAAATCATGTGTTTAAGGGCTGAAAGGAAGACGGTAGAGAATGGTGGTTACCAAGAATGGGCTCCTTTCTCCAATCTCCTTTCAGAATACGAAGATTTGTGCTTGCTCATAAACAGATATACAGGTTAGTATCACCCTCGAAACTATGACTTTTCACCCCTCCACACCTCAGTATCTATTTGCCAGCTAACTGTTGTTAGGAATGACAGCAAGATGGAGTCTAAGATAGGAGAGCACTTTCAACACAAGCTAAACTGTGGATCTCAAGAAAGACAGTAACGAAAAGAGGATCTGAAGCTGCCTGAGTTCTCATCTCGCGTGACTGACCGGGCCAAGAGGACAGACAGATATACAGGGTGAAGCAGAGGATGCGAGTGGACAGTGTTTGGGAAAGGGCAGATTCAAGATGCAGGTTGAGTGAGTGAGTGAGTGACGCCGCTCGGTCGTGTCCGACTCTGTGACCCCATGGACTGTAGCCTACCAGGCTCCTCTGTCCATGGGATTTCCAGGCAATAGTACTGGGCTGGATTGCCACTTTGTCAGACTTCAAAGCCCACCTGTCTGCGTCTGTCACCTGAATTTCCTAAACCGACCTAGAGACCCGCTGACCTGTGCTAGCCCCTAACATTATGGCTAGCACTCATCAGAACTGTGTTTCAGACCCACATGGTGCTCTTTCAGGCATCACTTCTTTCCACTTTTATGATAATTCTTTAAGGTGGGTCTCAACCCCACCTTCATTTTCTGACAGGTAAACTGAGATCCAGGGAGAAGCTAGGACCAGCGTCCCGTCGGTAATGAGTGGCAGGCCTGCTCTAGCACGGGCTTTCTCGGAGTAAAGCTTCCCTGCCCATGCTGTACCTCCTCTTCAGACCTGGCTTTGTTTGTTACGCGTATACCGCTAACGCTGCATTTAGCCACATCTAAATGGGCTTATCTACTGTGCGTGTATTTGTGTGTAAATCAACCACACTCCTCTATCTGTTAAATTCAGGATTATAAAGATAACTGAATGTAAACTGAATGAAGGGAAAATCAATTCAGATTTTGTAATGGCACTTAGGTTGAGAACCACTCAGGGTCTAAAGCTTGGCTTCATTCATTAATAGCATAACATCTGCGTAACCTTGAGTAAATTATTCCGTCTCTTTGTTGTCAACTTGCCACATATACCAATGAGAAAAATAGCTAATCAATCACAGAACTGATAAGAGAATTAAGTGAATATGTACATATAAAGCATCGAATAAGTGAGCACTATAGAAGTGTAAACGGTTAGAAGACTCAAAATAACTGATTTAGGAGATGGATTCACGGTCGGCATATGAACTTAGAAACCTTCAGTTCTAGCTGCAACCCAGTTTACTCATATCCAAAAACGAGAACTTGAGAAGGTGATCCATGAAGACCCTCCCTCTTCAAATGTCTGCTACTGTATAAATAAGATGTCACTACACTGCGCTGTCATGCCTTTGTTATGAAAGTGGTAAATACTGATGAAAACGGATTGTTCTAATAAAACTACACGTGTGCATTTCAGCTTCCGTGCAACTGCTTTCTGCTCAGCCATGTGTTCTGTTATCTCTCTTTGCCACAGAGCATCTTGTGACTCTCAAATCACTTTCATGGAAAATAATACAGAGGGAGCTGGTTTCATCCTGCTCGGACTCACAGATGACCCACAGCTGCAGGTCCCTCTACTCATAACCTTCACCTTCGTTTACCTCCTCACTCTGACTGGGAACCTGGGGATGACCACGCTGATCCTGCTGGACTCCCGTCTCCACAGCCCCATGTACTTTTTCCTCGGTAACCTGTCTCTCGTGGACTCCTGTTACTCCTCCACCATCACCCCGAAGTTGATGGCTGGGCTCCTCATAGGAGACAAGACCATCTCCTACCAGGCATGTGCTGCTCAGATGTTCTTTTTTGTAGCCTTTGCCACTGTGGAAAATTACCTGTTGGCTTCAATGGCTTATGACCGCTACGCAGCAGTGTGCAAACCCCTACATTACACCACCATCATGACCACAAGTGTGTGTGCACGTCTGGCCACAGGCTCTTATATCTTTGGTATTCTGACTGCTGCTATTGATGTTGGGGACGTATTCTATCTCTCTTTTTGTACGTCCAATGTCGTCCATCACTTTTTCTGTGATATTCCAGCAGTCATGTCTCTGACTTGTTCAGATAAAGACATTAATGAGCTGATTCTTTTTCTTATTTCAAGCTTTAATATCTTTTTTGCACTTCTTGTTATCCTGATTTCCTACTTGCTCATATTTATCACCATTTTNCTTTAAGGTGGGTCTCAACCCCACCTTCATTTTCTGACAGGTAAACTGAGATCCAGGGAGAAGCTAGGACCAGCGTCCCGTAGGTAATGACTGGCAGGCCTGCTCTAGCACGGGCTTTCTCGGAGTAAAGCTTCCCTGCCCATGCTGTACCTCCTCTTCAGACCTGGCTTTGTTTGTTACGCGTATACCGCTAACGCTGCATTTAGCCACATCTAAATGGGCTTATCTACTGTGCGTGTATTTGTGTGTAAATCAACCACACTCCTCTATCTGTTAAATTCAGGATTATAAAGATAACTGAATGTAAACTGAATGAAGGGAAAATCAATTCAGATTTTGTAATGGCACTTAGGTTGAGAACCACTCAGGGTCTAAAGCTTGGCTTCATTCATTAATAGCATAACATCTGCGTAACCTTGAGTAAATTATTCCGTCTCTTTGTTGTCAACTTGCCACATATACCAATGAGAAAAATAACTAATCAATCACAGAACTGATAAGAGAATTAAGTGAATATGTACATATAAAGCATCGAATAAGTGAGCACTATAGAAGTGTAAACGGTTAGAAGACTCAAAATAACTGATTTAGGAGATGGATTCACGGTCGGCATATGAACTTAGAAACCTTCAGTTCTAGCTGCAACCCAGTTTACTCATATCCAAAAACGAGAACTTGAGAAGGTGATCCATGAAGACCNAAAGCATCGAATAAGTGAGCACTATAGAAGTGTAAACGGTTAGAAGACTCAAAATAACTGATTTAGGAGATGGATTCACGGTCGGCATATGAACTTAGAAACCTTCAGTTCTAGCTGCAACCCAGTTTACTCATATACAAAAACGAGAACTTGAGAAGGTGATCCATGAAGACCCTCCCTCTTCAAATGTCTGCTACTGTATAAATAAGATGTCACTACACTGCGCTGTCATGCCTTTGTTACGAAAGTGGTAAATACTGATGAAAACGGATTGTTCTAATAAAACTACACGTGTGCATTTCAGCTTCCGTGCAACTGCTTTCTGCTCAGCCATGTGTTCTGTTATCTCTCTTTGCCACAGAGCATCTTGTGACTCTCAAATCACTTTCATGGAAAATAATACAGAGGGAGCTGGTTTCATCCTGCTCGGACTCACAGATGACCCACAGCTGCAGGTCCCTCTACTCATAACCTTCACCTTCGTTTACCTCCTCACTCTGACTGGGAACCTGGGGATGACCACGCTGATCCTGCTGGACTCCCGTCTCCACAGCCCCATGTACTTTTTCCTCGGTAACCTGTCTCTCGTGGACTCCTGTTACTCCTCCACCATCACCCCGAAGTTGATGGCTGGGCTCCTCATAGGAGACAAGACCATCTCCTACCAGGCATGTGCTGCTCAGATGTTCTTTTTTGTAGCCTTTGCCACTGTGGAAAATTACCTGTTGGCTTCAATGGCTTATGACCGCTACGCAGCAGTGTGCAAACCCCTACATTACACCACCATCATGACCACAAGTGTGTGTGCACGTCTGGCCACAGGCTCTTATATCTTTGGTATTCTGACTGCTGCTATTGATGTTGGGGACGTATTCTATCTCTCTTTTTGTACGTCCAATGTCGTCCATCACTTTTTCTGTGATATTCCAGCAGTCATGTCTCTGACTTGTTCAGATAAAGACATTAATGAGCTGATTCTTTTTCTTATTTCAAGCTTTAATATCTTTTTTGCACTTCTTGTTATCCTGATTTCCTACTTGCTCATATTTATCACCATTTTGAAGTTGCAGTCAGGTGAAGGATACCAGAAGGCTTTATCCACCTGCGCTTCCCACCTTGTTGCAGTCTCCATATTTTACGGGACCGTCATCTTCATGTACTTACAGCCCAGCTCCAGCCACTCGATGGACACAGACAAAATCACATCTGTGTTCTACACGATGCTCATCCCCGTGCTGAACCCCGTGGTCTACAGCCTGAGGAACAGAGAAGTCAAGAGTGCCTTCAAGAAGGTTATTGAGAAGGCAAAGTATTCTCTAGGTTTAACCTTTTAATGGTGTGAAATGCACAGAAGTCATTACCTACTGTAAGGCATAACTCAATGTTCACAGCCATGTAGGGACTCGAACATACAATTCTGTCAAATGTTGTTTATTTCTTTAGTTTTGGATCAGGTCCAAGCATTAAAAATTCAGAAATGTGATAATCATTTTGAATAAAATATTTTAATGAAGTAAATGTGGGTTTTGACATATTTTAATGAGATTAAATAATAACATCATCTTAGAAGTTAATGTTTGAGTTGTTACTGAGGGTTTTGGTAAGAGAAAGCATGTTCACATGGCAATTTCCAAAAGATAAATAGTCACGTTAGGCTAAAAGTGGAGAGAATATTAAGACCTTTTTTACATTAACTTTATGATGACCAAATCTCTGCATTATGTTAAAAATAGTGCAGTGATAATATTAAGGCTATTTTCTTTCATCTTTTCATTTTTTCAGAAACACTTTGAAGTGGCTGATTTCACCATAATACTTAAGTTGGGCTATCACCTTGTCTTATCGCTCTCCTACCCACTCACACCCTTTACTCACACTGATTTCTTTCGAGTCCTGGAGAGTGCCATGCATGCCCCTGCCTCAGAAGCTTTGTATTTGTCCTTTTCTCTGCCTGGAATACTTCTTAAACCGTTCCATGTTGCTTGTTAAATGTTATCTGTTTAGGGAAGTCATTTAGGCCTTCCCTGGGCTACTTTATAAATTAGTCACTTCACTCTCTTTAAGGCTTCTTCCTTAGCCTGCTTTATTCTTCACAGTTGCCATCAACACTCAGTTCTTTTATCTGTTCACCTGTTCGTCTATATCCCTCAACTTGAATGAAGGCTCCCTGTGAGCTCTAGCTTAGTCTTGTAATTTAACTGGAAATAAAACTTTGAATCTTAAATTAAAAGTCATTTTGTTTAGCACTAACAACTCATTAAATTTCAAGTTGTGTTGGTGGAAGTAAGCCATAAAAACTCTATAAACTTCAAGAGAGAGAAGGCACCCTAACAACCCCTTGATAATGACTTCAAATTTTGTAATAAATTGGCATTTCCTGTCACAACAAATATTGGATGCGTGAAGCAAAAGTATCTGGAAAACCAAACAGCTATCTACAAATACAACTACTGTCTTGATCCAAAGGAATTTTCCAAAGTTTATTGTTTATGTTGTCATCGTTTTTCTTCTTATCGTTTCTGTGGATTTTGAATAATAAGCATAATATTACGGATGATGATGAATAGGTAGATGGACAGATAGGTAGATAAATTTAGCTGGATAGCATATTTGCTAGACAGTTTTTGCCTTCCAGGAATTGTGATATTTTCTATTTCTTGTTGCTGTTTAAGTCACATCTGACTTTTTGCACCCCATGGACTGGATAGCCCACGAGGTTCCTCTGTCTATGGGATTTTCCAGCCAAGAATACTAGAGCGGGCTGCTGCTCCCTTCTCCAAGGGATATTCCTGACCCGGGGATTGAACCCACATCTCCTGCACTGACAGGCAGATTCTTTACCACTGAGCCACCATGATATTTGCTAGAGAACTTATCTAATGTAATACTCTCCAGAACTCTGTGAGGCGTGTTCTGCTACTATCCCTGTTTACAGGTAGACGAGGCACCTGAGACCTAAAGCTGAGTAACTGTCCCAAGGTCAGCAAGCACGGGCTAGAGCGGGCTCCATGCCTGAGCTCTTCACTGTCATAGACACGGTCTTGCTGTGATCTCCGACCTATCCTATGTAGTCACTGAGTCCGAGATTTACTGCTGTTGCATTTTCCTTTTTCCTTTTACGCAGTAAAGGTGAAAGTCCAATCTGTAGAGACAGGAAGCCGTCAACACCGCACATGTTGTAGCCCTGATGTGCCGGTGCTTTGTGATGTCTGCAGCACGTGCCACTCACACACTCGTAGCTGTGAGAGAAAATGAAGCACCTAGGTTAGATGGAGAGCATCTTTTGAATTCTAGAACCTTTATTATGAGTGCATAAGCTTTTAGAAAAGTGTTGCGTGGATGTGTGAGAAACATACTGAGAAAGACGGCACCGGTGACGATGAGGCCTAAACTCACAAGTCAGCCTTTGCTCTCTTTTTCTTGCCTTATTGCACTGGCTTGCACCATCAGTACGAGGTTTCTTTGTTTTTTATTCCAAATTTGGCCACCTGATGCATTAAACTGACTCCCTGGAAAAGTCCCTGATGCTGGGAAAGATTGAAGGCAGGAGGAGAAGGGGACGACAGAGGATGAAATGATTGGATGGCATCACCGACTCAATGGACATGAGTTTGAGCAAGCTGGTGAGTTGGTGATGGACAGAGAAGCCTGGCATGTGGCAGTCCATGGCGGTCACAAAGAGTTGGAAAGGACTCAGTGACTGAACTGAACTTAATCCAAATTTGCTACCATGAGTTCTCCTTGGGTACTTCTTTCTGAGCCTGTGGAATATAATTTTGTTTTACATGTCTTAGTTAACATTTTGACTTATTAACTTAATTTTTCTAGTTTTATCGAGATGTACCTAACACATGACAGAAATTTTAAGTGTACAAAGTGATTTGATATATATATACATAGTGAAATGATTGCTACAATTACTTAACAGCCATCACCTGATATAGTTACAAAAGTTTTTCCTTGTGATGAGAACGCATAAGATGTAGTCCATTCAGTTTAGTCGCTCAGTCGTGTCCGACTCTTTGCAACCCCATGAATCACAGCATGCCAGGCCTCCCTGTCCACCACCAACTCCCGGAGTTCACCCAAACCCATGTCCATCAAGTTGGTGATGTCATCCAGCCATCTAATCCTCTGTCGTCCCCTTCTCCTCCTGCCCCCAATCCCTCCTGGCATCCTTTTCCAATGAGTCAACTCTTCACATGAGGTGGCCAAAGTCAGCAACATTCAAATATACAGAACAGTATCGCTAACTGCAGTCACCATGTTGCACATTATGTCCCAGGACTTATTTGTCTTACACCTGGAAGCCTGTGCCTTTTGACCACCCCCACCCCAGCTCCCCCACCCTTCACCCT
>SJYA01002008.1:21390-36075 GCA_006410615.1 Neotragus moschatus
TCCTATGTCTCTGGAAGCCACAAATATCTATTTCCGTGAGTTTGAGTTTTTTAGATTCTACTTATAAATGAGATCAGATAATATTTGTCTTTCTCTGGCTGACTTATTCACTTCCAATAATATGTTGAAGAGAAGTGATGAGAATGAATATCCCCTTCCTGTTCTTGACCTTAGGGAAATCTTCAGTCTCTCAGCTTTCATTATGCAAGGACCTTTTACCAGGTTAAGGGATTTCCCTCTGATTCTTAGTCCATTAAGAGTTGTGGGTTTTTTCCCCCCTAAAATCAGGGATGAATACTAGCTCTTGTCCAAAATCAATTTCTGCATCCACTAGAATGATCAAACAGTTTAATTTTTTGCTTATTAATGTGGTAAATTATACTAATTGCTTTTGAAATGTAAATAGTGCTAATTTTCTCTGAGAGAAAACATACTTGATTGCAGTATACTTAATACTTCTTCTGTCAAAGAAAGCAGAGGATGTTCCTGAGTATACCTTGATCACCAAGGGTATTGCCTAAGGTCATAGGCCAGTTTTAAATGGGATTTGTTGTTCTGAATCATCTAAATTCCTCTGTTTAAAAGAGACTACAGAGAGAGACNACTACACTGTGAAACTCCAAACACTGGATTTGAACCAGTGGAATGAATGAGCAATTTTAAACTAAGTTAAATTTAATTTGATTTAAATTTAACTTAATTACAGTTATATTTACTTATTTACAGTTAACACTTTGGCCACTTGCTGTGAAAAGTTGACTCACTGGAAAGGACCTTGATGCTGGGAAAGATTGAAGGCAGGAGGAGAAGGGGATGACAGAGGACAAGATTGTTGGATGGCATCACCAACTCGATGGACAGGAGTTTGCGGAAACTCAGAAAGATGATGAAGGGCAGGGAAACCGGGTGAGCTGCGGTCCATGGGGTCGCAAAGAGTCAGACATGACTGAGGGACTGAACAACAATTTGATTTAAATTCAATTAAGACCATTTTGCTTAGAAATCACTCTATTTGGATCAGAAACTTGGCTTGCCATCAATACTTATATAAATATGAATCAAATCAGTCAGTCCTAAAGGAAATCAACCCCGAATATTCATTGGAAGGACTGATGCTGAAGTTGAAGCGCCAGTGCTTTGACCACCTGGTGTGAAGAGTTGACTTACTGGAAACGACTCTAACTCTGGGAAAGCTTGAGGGCAAAGGAAAAGGGAGCGGTAAAGGATGAGAAGGTCAGATAATATCACAGATTCAGTGGGCATGAATCTGAACGAATTATGGGAGATAGTGAAGGACAGGGGAGCCTGGCATGCTGCGGTCCATGGAGTCACAGGAGTTGGACACAGCTTAGCAAAACTGAACAATGACAACAATAAAATATGAATAAATTACTCACCATCTTGTTCCTCACTATTTAAATGAAAATAAAAAGTAACCAACCTCTAGAAATTGCTGAGATGAATCAGTGAATGGATATATATGCAAAGTGTCTAGAGCTATTATGGCAGTTGAGTAATGTAAGCTTTTACTAGGATGGAAAAAACTGAATTAGCAGAAACAGAGCATCCCAGATATGTCATCTAGGGCAAATCATTAAATTTTCCAAATCTCAGTTTACAAATATACAAAATTTTAAAACTAGAGACATAGGGTCTCTGTTGGTTTGGGAAAGTTTACAATTTAATAGTTTTTAAATCTAGACAATTAATGTATTAAATTTTGTAGTTAGATAGCAACAATCTTGAAATATGTATTAGCTAAAATGATATAAGCATGTGGTATATACGACAGAGGATGAGATGGCTGGATGGCATCACTGACTCAATGGACATGAGTTTGAGTAAACTCTGGGAGCTGGTGATGGACAGGGAGGCCTGGTGTGCTGCAGTCCATGGGATCATAAAAAGTCGGACATGACTGAGCGACTGAACTGAGTTGAACTGATATATAAACATTTCCGTTTCACTGCAATTTTTATTCCACTTAACACTCTTGTCCTTACTTTCACTTGGTACGGGACATCTCACGATTCCCAAAGAACATCAATGGACAACAGGATGGAAGCAACCCAATTTGCCATCATGTCCGACTCTGCAACGCCATGGACTGTCACCTGCCAGGCTCCTCTGTCCATGGGAATCTCCAGGCAAGAATACTGGAGTGGGTTGCCATTCCCTTCTCCAGGGGATCTTTCCAATCCAGGTTTTGAACCCAGGTCTCCTGCATTGCAGGCAGATTCTTTACTGTCTGAGCCATCAAGGAAGCCCTCTTTGCAGTTTACAAGGTCATCTCCTATAATGCTTGTGCTGCTCAGATGTTCTTTTTTGCAGCCTTTGCCACTGTGGAAAACTACCTTTCGGCCTCAGTG
This sequence comes from Neotragus moschatus, assembly GCA_006410615.1. NCBI lineage: Eukaryota > Metazoa > Chordata > Mammalia > Artiodactyla > Bovidae > Neotragus > Neotragus moschatus. The sequence goes on from SJYA01002008.1 coordinate 23,760, forward strand.
GCTCATGGTCGCCCTGCAGCCGTGTGCAAACCACTACATGATACCCCCACAATGACACCACATGTGTGTGCACATCTGATCATAGGCTGCTATGTTTGCAGCTTCCTTAAAGCCTCTATCCATGTTGGGAATACAATCTGTCTCTCTGTCTCTAGACCCAGAGTGGTCCATCACTTTTTCTGTGCTATTCCAGCCATCACGGCTCTGTCTTGTTCTGATAGGTGTGTAAGGGAGAGGGTTCCTGTTTATGTAGCCAGCTTCAACATCTTTTTTGTTCTCTTGGTTATCTTCATAGCCTACATATTCATATTTATCACTGTCCTAAAGATGCACTCCTCTGCAAGGTACCAGAAGGCTTTATCCCCCTGTGCCTCCCACCTGGCAGTCTCTATCTTCTATGGGGCACTCATTTTCATGTACTTAGAGCCCAGTTCCAGCCATGCGATGGACACTGACAACATGGCATCCGTGTTCTACAGCAGGGTCACCCCAGGTCTCTAGCCCGAGGAGCAAGAAAGTCAAGAGTGCCTTCAAGAAGCTTCTTTCGTAGGCAAAATTGTCCCTAGGGTTGCGATTTTTGATGTCATACGATTCATGGCCACCTTGTTTTATTTTTCTCAGGTTTTCTCCAGGCATGCAGTCACATTTAAAGGCCACATTCAGAATTGAATTCCTGAAGGGATATCTTTCTCAAAGAAAATTTATGTCCAGAATTATAAAACCTGAATGCAAATGACTAAGATGAAGCACAACATATCTCGTGTCCCACTTGTCAAAAACTTTGTCAAGGAGACTTTTGACTAAATAACTCATTCTATGTGCATGTCCGCTACCACATGCCACTCTAAAGATACATGTGAAACAGAGGCACAAATGAGCCCATGAACAGAGGTCCACGTATGTGCCTCACACGGATGCGTGTATATGGGAGTGTGAAATTTGCCATAAAGGATGGAACGTGTCTGGTTTTTTTATTTAAACAGTTCAAGTAATTAATTGGAGTATTAAAACATCAATTTCAGTTTAATGCTGCTTATTTCTTTTGTTGAATTTCATAAGTGTTATAACACTTATAAATGTTATGTGTCCTAAATTGAAAATAAAATGATAACTTTTAAATAAAAATATTTGCTTTTTCACCAGCACATTTTATCTATAGATTCATAAGTATAGCACATTAAGTTAATTTTTATGAGTCGACTGAGTCATTTTATACAATCAACATGCTCACATTAAATTTTCCAAAAGAATAGAAGAGCCAGAGTCCAATAAAAATGGAGAAAAAACTAAAAACATTTTTAATTAGAAAATCACTGCATAGAAGTTATAATTGACTGAAATTATTCTGAATGTTCATATAAATATAAACACGACATATCTGTCAGTATGCTTCTCATCTTGGAACCGTTTCTAATTATTATTTTAAATGGTTCTTTAATTTAAGAACTATTTTAGGTTACATAAAATTATCAAAAATAAAACCAAATGTTTCTATGTAATATTGTGGCAGGCTGAAAATAGCCTGCCTAAAGATCCAAGGCTTAATTACTGGAATCTGTGAATACTACTTTATATGGCAAGAAAAATGACTATTTAGAATGATTATTAAGAATTTTAATTTGAGAGGTTATCCTGAATTATCTGTGTACCCTAAACCCTAAGGAAATTCCATGTATTATTATAGGAAGGAGTCAGAGAGGATAGGGTTCTGGGAAAATGCAGGAAGACTGGGAATATGGGTGCTTATCTAGTCAACAACTGCACTGGCAGAATCTGTCTAGTGTAAAAATGTGGGAACTCTGGGCTCTGAAGGCTTGCAACCTTCAGAGGAAGATTTGGATGATAAATGTTGATTGATTTCAGCTCTTAGACACCCATTCCCCGCCCCTCGTGGTGTTACAGGCAGCGGTGTTTGTGTCCCTAGAGCAGCTTGCAGCAGCCAGGGTGGCAAAAGGACTCTCATCTTCCCGATATTGGGAACTTGTGCCCTGCTTTCTGATTGTTGTTTCTAATCACAAGTTGCAAACAAAGAGATAGGCAGCCATTGTTGCTGCAAAAGAAAATTAGAGACCAAGGGAACATTTCATGCAAAAATGGGCACTATAAAGGATAGAAATTGTACGGACCTAACAGAAGCAAAAGAGATTGAGAAGAGGTGGCAAGAATACACAGAACTGAAATGAAATGAAAGTCACTCAGTCACATCCAACTCTTTGTGACCTCATAACTATACAGTTCATGGAACTCTCCAGGCCAGAATACTGGAGTGGGTAGCTGTTCCTTTCTCCAGGGGATAAAAACCAACCTAGGGAGAGACCCCACATCTCCTGCATTGCACGCAGATTCTTTACCATCTGAGCCACAAAGGAAACCCAAGAATACTGGAGTGGGTAGCCTATCCCTTCTCCAGCAGCTCTTCCCAACCCAGGAATTGAACCAGGGACTCCTGCATTGCAGGTGGATTCTTTACCAGTTGAGCTACCAGTGAAGCCCAGAATACACAGAACTATACAGGAAAAGATTTCAATGACCCAGATAACCATGATGGTGTGATCAGTAACCTAGAGCCAGAGATCTTGGAGTGCAAAGCCAAGTGTGCCTTAGGAAGCATCACTATGAACAAGGCTAGTGGAGGTGATGGAATTCCAGCTGATCTATTAAAAATCCTAAAAGATGATGCTGTGAAAGTGCTGCACTCAATATGCCAGCAAATCTGGAAAACTCAGTAGTGGCAACAGAACTGGAAAAGGTCAGTTTTCATTCCAGTCCCAAAGAAAGGCAATGCCAAAGTATATTCAAACTACCACACATTTGCACTCATTTCACACACTAGCAAAGCAATGCTCAAAATTCCCCAATCTAGGCTTCAATAGTATGTGATCTGAGAACTTCCAGATGTTCAAGATGGATTTAGAAAAAGCAGGCAAACCAGAGATCAAATTGCCAACATCTTTTGGATCATAGAAAAGGCAAGAAGATTGCAGAAAAGCGTCTACTTCTTCTTCATTGACTATGCTAAAGCTTTTGACTCTGTGGATCCAAACTAACTAATGAAAACTTTTCAAGAGATGGGAATACCAGACCACCATACCAGCCTTCTGAGAAATCTGTATGCAGGTCAAGAAGCAACAATTAGGACAATGGACTGGTTCCAAATTGAGAAAGGGGTATGCCAAGGCTGTATATTGTCACCCTGCTTATTTAACTTATGTGCAGAGTATATCACGAGAAATGCTTGGCTGGATTAAGCACAAGCTGGAATAAAGATTGCTTGGAGAAATATCAGTAACCTCACATATGCAGATGACACTACCTTTATGGCAGAAAGAGAAGAGGAACTAAAGAGCCTCTTGATGAAATTAAAACAGGAGAGTGAAAAAGTTGGCTTAAAACTCAACATTCAAAAGACTAACATCATGGCATGCGGTTCCATCATTTCAAGGCAAATAGGTGGGGAAACAATGACAGACTTTGTTTTCTTGGGATCCAAAATCACTGCAGATGGTGATTGCAACCATGAAATTAAAATACACTTGCTACTTGGAAGAAAAGTTATGACCAAACTAGAAAGTATGTTAAAAAGTGGAGACATCACTTTGCTAACACAGATCTATCTAGTCAGAGCTATAATTTTTCCAGTAGTCACGTTTGGATGTGAGAATTGAACCATAAAGAAAGTAGAGCACTGAAGAATTCATGCTTTTGAACTATGGTGTTGGAGAAGACTCTTGAGAGATTTTTGGACTGCAAGGAGATCAAGCCAGTCAATCCTAATGGAAATCAACCCTGAATATTCATTGGAAGAACTGATGCTGAAGCTGAAAATCCAATACTTTGGCCACCTGATGTGAAGAACTGACTCATTGGAAAAGACTCCAATGCTGGGAAAGATTGAAGGCAGGAGGAGAGGGAATACAGAGGATGAGACGGTAGAATGACATCACTGACTGGATGGACATGAGTTTGAGTAAACTCCAGGAGATGGTGAAGGACAGAGAAGACTGGCATACTGCAGTCCATGGGGTCACAGAGTCAGACATACTGAGCAACAACCCCCTTCAGCTGAAGTGATTTCCAGGGAATTTAAAAAGATGTGTGTGTGTTAGTCACTCAGTCATGTTCAACTCTATGTGACCCCGTGAACTGTAGCCTCCCAGGTTCCTCTGTCCGTGGGATTCTACAGGCAAGAATACTGGAGTGGGTTGCCATTCTCTTCTCTTGGGGATCTTCCCACTCCAGGATTGAACTTGGGTCTCCTGCATTGCAGGCGGACGCTTCACCATCTGAGCCACCAGGGAGCTGCATTTAAAAGTACAGTGCTCTTTTTATTTGCTCACGTTGTTTTTCTCTTTTTTCCCTCTTTGCGAGCCCTAAATTAAAATCTAGGACATTCAAAAATGACTACATACATGGGGACATTGGAAAGTGACCAAAATTTCCCAGGAAAAGTTCAGAAAAGACCTGAGAAGACCTTAAGTTTACATTCCAGGCTGATTCTTGGCATCCTACAACAATAAAAAAGCAAAAAAAAGAAACAAAAGCAATAACAGAAAGCATCAAACCCCGGGGAAAGAAGAGAATCTTATGTCCAGAATTAGTAGGTTAAATTGTTTAGCTATAAACAGTAACAATAAGAAATCAGTGGGCAAAAAAACAAACAAACAATTTCAAAGGGGAAAAAAAATAAACAGAAACTGTCTCTGAAAAAGACCTGATTTTAGATTGCTAAACAAAAACATTAAAACAGTTGTCTTTAAAGTGCTCAAAGAACTGAAGGAAGATGTGTAAAAAGTCAAGAAAGCAATATGTGAACAAAATGGAAATCTCAATAAAGAGATAGAAAACCTAACAGTAGAAGCTATCCCTGAGGAAAACCAGATGCTACACTAACAAGAAAAAATGTAAATTAGATAACACAAATCTGATCAAAGAACTAAAGGATACCAAGTCTTAAAATTCAAAGGAAAATATGAGAACCATGTCTCACCAAATAGAGAATATCAATATAAACATACAAATTATTTCAAAAACCAAATAGAAATTTTAAGTTGAAAATAAATGAAATATAAAATTTACCAAAGTTGATTAGTAACAGATTTAAGCTGACAGAATAAAAAATTAAAGAGTTTTAAGATAGCCAGTCTGAGGAACAAAAATTCAAAAGTAATGAAGAAAATTAAACAGAGACAAACAGGATGCTATCAAGAGTACCACTATATGTATAACGGGTGATCTTAAAAGAAGAGAGAAAGTGCAGAAAGAATATTTGAAGAAGTGATGCCCAAAATGTTCCCAAGTCTGAGCAAAGAATGAAATATATATAGATTCAGATATTTTAGCAAAGTGAGACTTAAATTATTAATGACAAAATTATTAGCATTTTTATAACATTACATAATTTGTTATTGCTTAAAGAATCCACCTGCAATGCAGGAGGCCCCAGTTCATTTTCTGGGTCAGGAGGATCCCCTGGAGAAGGGATAGGCTACCCACTGCAGTATTCTTGGGCTTCCCTGGTGGCTCAGTTAATAAAAAATCCACGTGCAATGTGGGAGACCTGGGTTTGATTCCTGGGTTGTGAAGATTCCCTGGAGGAGGGCATGGCAACTCATTCAAGTATTCTTGCCTGGAGAATCCCCATGGACAGAGGAACCTGGCGGGCTGCAGTCCAGGGGGTTGCAAAGAGTTGGACACGACTGAGCAACTAACCATAGCACATCACATTGTAATTCTTGGTGCTTAAAAGTTTTAAATCAAACTTTATATACTTAAGTCCATTAAAGTATGCCTTTAATTCTCCCTATCATGTTAATAATTCTTTTTTTTTCTTCTTCTTACAAGATTACATTGCTTTACATGGGCATTTATTTTCCTAACTAAATTTCCATCTTAATAAATTATCTAAAAGTAATATATTTTACATGATAATTTTAATTGAGGAAACATGTAAAGCATGAAAAGAAATGTAATTTTAGGCCTGCCCACCCAGTGCTGCTGGAGCAGACACACACAGCCTGGCCATACTGCAGCAGCAAGGCTTTGGTTGATAGGGAGCCCTGCAGTGACGTGGACTAGGCTTTTGTCTTTTAAAAATAAAACTGTTCTAAAAGGAACAAGATGGAGGAGGAGTAGGTGGACGTGGAATATGTCTCTCTCCACCGATACATCAGGAATACACCTTCAGACACAGAAGTGCATGCAGAACACCAGCTGAGAGCAGACAGGAGTACCTGAGCAACAGAAAAGAATATAGATCCATGCAAAACTCGAGATCAAGCCCCGAACCTTTGGAGTAGGAGCATTGACTCCAAGACCCTAGACTACCAGAGAATTAACCCTAGGGTGTGTCAAATAGTGAGAACTCACACAAAGGAAACGACTGGAATACAAGACCCAGCATCACCCAACCACCAATAACAGCCTGTGCAGGACACCTCATCTAAACAACAAACAAAACAAAAATACAAACCCAATCATCAGCAGACTGGATTACTACCTTACTGAGGCTTGCCCATTAGAGGAAAAACAAACAAATGAACAAACAAGAACTCAGCACAAATCTCACCCTATAAGAAGCTTACACAAACCACTGGACCAACTTTAGAGGGCAGAAACCAAAAGGAAGAAAGAATTCAGCCTTGAAGCATGGGAAAAGGAGACCTCAAATACAATAAGTTAAAAAAATAAGAAAAGGCAGAGAAATGCTACACAAATGAAGGAAGAAACTAGAAACACAGAAGTCCAAATAAATGAAGAGGAAATAGACAAACTACCTGAAAAAGAATTCAGAATAATGATAGTAAACATGATCAAAAACCTTGAAAGCAAAATGGAGAAAATACAAGAATCAATTAACAAAGACCTAGAGGAACTAAAGAATAAATATTCAGAGACAACACAATTACTGAAATTAAAGTCTTCTGGAAGGAATCAATAGTAGAATATCTTAAGCAGAACGAATCAGTGAGCTGGAAGATANCATGATCAAAAACCTTGAAAGCAAAATGGAGAAAATACAAGAATCAATTAACAAAGACCTAGAGGAACTAAAGAATAAATATTCAGAGACAACACAATTACTGAAATTAAAGTCTTCTGGAAGGAATCAATAGTAGAATATCTTAAGCAGAACGAATCAGTGAGCTGGAAGATAAAATGGTGGAAATAACTTCTGAAGAGCAGAATAAAGTAAAAAGAATGAAAAGAACTGAGGATGGTCTCAGAGACCTCTGGGGCAATATCAAACACACTAACATTCGAATTATAGGGGTCCCAGAAGTAGAAGAGAAAAAGAAANGATCATGTTTTGACTATTCAAAATAATTAAAAACTGGAGAGATGATTCATTACGATCCCCCATTCAATACTTTAGAATTCTAGATGAATAATACACTAAATTTCGCTCTTAAGTCCATGCTTTAGATGTGGAGATTGTTGAAGCACGTATCATCTCCGTAAAGAAAAAATGTTCATAAGATGTAAGCATTTCAGTTTCGCCGTTTCTGCAAACCTAACTAAATTTGATGCTCTATTCCTTTGTCTCTCTTTGCTCTGGACATCTGATTCTTAAGTGACCCGGATGGAGAACACGGCAGAAGTGGCACAGTTCATTCTCCTAGGACTAAGCAGCACCGAAAGCCTGCAAGTCCCCCTCTTCATAATATTCGCTCTCATTTACTTGGTGGATGTGGCTGGAAACATTGGCATCATCCTGCTCCTGGACTCGCATCTCCACACGCCCATGTACTTTTTCCTCAGTAACCTGTCTCTGGTGGACTTTGGTTACTCTACAGCCGTCATTCCCACAGTCCTGGCTGGATTCCTGAAAGGCAATGGGGTCATCTCCTATAATGCCTGTGCTGCTCAGATGTTCTTCTTTGCAGCCTTTGCCACTATGGAAAACTTCCTCTTGGCAGCAATGGCCTATGACCGCTACGCAGCAGTGTGCACGCCCCTCCATTACACCGCAAGTATGACAACAAGCGTGTGGGCTGGTCTGTCCGCAGACCCCTGTGTCTGTGGCTTCCTGAATGCCTCCATCCACGTTGGAATCACCTTCAGTCTTTCTTTCTGTAGGTCCAATGTGGTCCACCACTTTTTCTGTGATGTTCCAGCAGTCATGGTCCTCTCTTGCTCAGATAGGTATGTTGGTGAGATGGTTCTTGTTTATGTAACCAGTTTCAAATCTTCTTTGCTCTCCTGGTTATCTTAATATCCTACACATTCATATTCATCACCATTCTGAAGATGCACTCCTCTGCAGGATACCAGAAGGCTTTATCCACCTGTGCGTCCCACCTCACAGCAGTCTCCATCTTCTACGGTACGGTCATCATGATGTACTTACAGCCCAGCTCCACTCACTCCACGGACACTGACAAAATTGCGTCTGTGTTCTATACCATGATCGTCCCATGCTGAACCCTTTGGTCTATAGTCTGAGGAACAAGGAGGTCAAGAGTGCTTTCAAGAAGATGATTGCGAAGGCAAGACTGTCGCTAAGATTGTCATTTTAACCTTTTAGAATACATAGTGATCCCGTTTACTCTGCTCAGATTTTTCCCATGCGCTGAGTCACATGCAGAAATCAAGTCCTGAATAACACCCTTGTTTTTTTATAAAATATATTGTCTAGAATAAGGAAATGTTGTGTTCAGATCTAACAACTAAGTGAGGATGGCCAAAGAGAAACATAAAATATCTGGTTCTGCTTGTCAAAAGGCTTGCGAAGGACCTTTACATGTTCCACGTGCTTTCTACTGACCTCTTGCATTGCAGCACAGAGGGAAAGCAGGAGAACAAGCAGCCCGTGAACAGAAGTGCACGCCTGCACCCTGCAGACCCACGTACACGCAGGGGGAGAAACTTGGCAGGAGACAGATGGAGAGGGCTTGCCTTTATTAAAAATAATGTGAATAGTGACTTAGTGGATTAAAATATGAGTGTATATCTAATATTACTTTCTTTGGCTGAATATCTCTTCTAAAAGCTCTGGTCTGAGAGAAAATTAACAAACTTTTGATGAAACTATGTGCTCATTTTGTTGGCATAGTTTTCTGGCAGATGTGTGAACATCCCATCTGAATTGTCTTGATCGAGTCATTTTATTAAGCTGAATTTTCACTTCACAGTTTTCAAAAGGACACAATAGCCACAGTACAAGAAAAATGGGGGAAAATAATATAATAATTTTTAAATTTTTTCATCCATGACTACCTACATTCACCTTTTAAAAAAAATGCACTGAGATAGCAATGACATTGTATATTTTTCTGTTTGCAGTTGCCTTAAAATAAGCTAATGCTGCTTATTAATTTCCTTTAAATGGTTTATAGCATTATGTAAGTTTCATGTCATTGTCGTTACTGTTTAGTCGCTAGGTCGTGTTCAGCTCTTGCAACCCCACGGACTATATGGCCCACCAGGCTCCTCTGTCCATGGGATTTCCCAGGCAAGAATACTAGAGCTGGTTGCCATCTCCCTCTCCAGGGGCTCTTCCTGACCCAGGGATTGCACCCATATCTCCTGCATTGGCAGGTGGATTCCTTACCACTGGAACCACCAGGGAAATCCCAAGTCTCGTGTGTACAATGTTAAGTTTCCACTTCTGTATACAGTACAGTGCATTCATCACTAAAAGTCTAGTTTCTACTCCTCACCATACAGCTTACTTCCTTTATTTCGCCCAAGCCCCAGCCCTCTTCACCTCTAAAAACCACTATTCTCTTGTCTCTATTTGTGTACTTGCTTTTATTTGGTTTGGTTTGTTAAAATTTGCCATTTACTATAACATGGATGGACCTAGAGGGTATTATGCTAAGTAAAATAAATCAGAGAAAGAAAGACAAATGCCGCATATTTTCAATTATGAGCGGAATGAAACAATAAAACTAATAAATGAATGTAACAAAATTGAAACAGACTCACAAATTCGAGACCAAACTGTTGGTTCCTAGTGTGGAGAGGCCAAGGAAAAGGGGCGAGAGAGGAAGGAGATTAAGAAGTATGAACTAGGATACAATATTTAGCACATGGAATAGAGCCCATATTTTATAACTTTAAATTGAGTATAATCTGGAAGCCTACTGAATCACTGTTGTATACCCAAAACTAATATAATATTGCAAATCAACTGTACTTCAATGCAAAATAATAAAGTGAATAAAATAAAGAGTATTAATAGCCAAGCCATGCCTTGGACCCAAGACAACCCTTGAATCTACATTGCGTGGTTCCTAAGACTGTGATCTCCATTGTTGTTCAGCCTCTCAGTCCTGTCCGACTGCAACCAGGCTTCCCTGTCCTTCACCGTCTCCGGGAGCTTGCTCAAACTCATGTCCATTGAGTCGGTGATGCATCCAACCATCTCATCCTCTGTCGTCCCCTTCTCCCCCTGCCCATAATCTTTCTCCGCATCACGTGGCCAATGTATTAGAGCTTCAGCATCAGTCCTTCCAATGAATATTCAGGGTTGATTGGCTTTAAGTATATTTAGATCAAATTTAATTTAACAAAATTTTCAACTTCATCTTGTCAAGGGTTCACACTGAAGTAAAAGACACATGCATAGCACATGTGTAGAAGGATCAGCGGGGGCACGTCCATCAGCAGAGGCGGCCCTGAGGGAAGGCACAGCATTGTGCGTGGGGGACAGGCTCTGGGGTGAGGCACACACCAGGCTTCCATTATCTCTCTTAAGGCATTGTGAAAGTGAAGTCGCTCAGTCCTGTCCAGCTCTTTGCAACCCCATGGNACATGTGTAGAAGGATCAGCGGGGGCACGTCCATCAGCAGAGGCGGCCCTGAGGGAAGGCGCAGCATTGTGCGTGGGGGACAGGCTCTGGGGTGAGGCACACACCAGGCTTCCATTATCTCTCTTAAGGCATTGTGAAAGTGAAGTCGCTCAGTCCTGTCCAGCTCTTTGCAACCCCATGGACTGTAGCCTGCCAGGCTCCTCTGTCCATGGGATTCTCCAGGCAAGAACAGTGGAGTGAGTAAGCCCTTCCCTTCTCCAGGGGATCGTCCTGATCCACGGATCGAGCCCATGTCTCTTACATCTCCTGCATTGGCAGTCAGGTTCTTTAGAACTAGAGCCACCTGGAAAGCTCTCATTTGGACTAGGTATATGTCCAAATCCACTAGAGAAAGAAATTGCAGCCCACTCCAGTATTCTTGCCTGGAGAATCCTATGGACAGAGGGGAACTGGCGGGTTTTAGTCCGTGGGGTAGCAAAGAGTCAGACACGACTGAGCAAATAAACAGCAAACAGCATGTCCAAACCCACAGCGTGTAGAACACACAGAGAAAACCAAGCTATACAGTTTGGATGATTATTTTATCTTTTTAAAAATTATGATGGCAACATGTTGATTTAACAAAAATGACTCAGTCAAGACAGAAATACTGATTCATTTAAGATATATTTATGTATCTCTCAACAAAATGTGCCAAAAGAGTAGATATTTTCATTTAAAAGANAACCAAGCTATACAGTTTGGATGATTATTTTATCTTTTTAAAAATTATGATGGCAACATGTTGATTTAACAAAAATGACTCAGTCAAGACAGAAATACTGATTCATTTAAGATATATTTATGTATCTCTCAACAAAATGTGCCAAAAGAGTAGATATTTTCATTTAAAAGACTATAATTTTTCCTTCTATTCAGAATATTAAAACAGTTATTTCACAAAAGAAATAATTGCTATTAGACACAATTTTATACTGAATATCTCAACTAACAATTTAAATTATTTTTATCAAAAACTAGCCATGCTCCATTTACCTCTGACAAATTTCCCATTCCAGTGTGTACGTGCCCATAATAATGGCAAATCAAATACATCAGTACATAATTAGTACATTACCACACAATGAATCAAATATTAGAAGTAAGTTTTGACAAACAGGTCCCAAATTTTCTAATACTTTTCCTTAGCTATCTTCATTCAGATATTGAATTTCTGAATAAGTTTTCTTTTTACCAAAATCAGACTTTTGAAAAGATAAGGATGTCATCTCAGGAATTTAAATGTAGTGTGGTGCTTAAAAAAATAACTTACTGCATGGGGAAAATCTGAGAGGAATTAGTAAAGGTTACTCTACTTACCGGGCTTCCCAGGTGGTGCTAGTGATAAAGAATCCACCTGCCAATGCGAAAAACAGAGATGTGAGTTCAATCTCTGGGTCAGGAAGATCTGTCTTAGGAAATGGCAACAGACTCCAGCATTCTTGACTGGAAAACTCTGTGGGCAGAGGAGCCTGGTGGGCTGCAGTACGTGGGACCACAAAGAGTTGGACCTGACTGAGCAAC
>SJYA01002009.1:7946-56617 GCA_006410615.1 Neotragus moschatus
CGGGGTGTGGGGGAGGGGAGAGGTGGCGGGGCGGGGGGGTAAGGATCAACGCACACACGCGCGCACCGGGGGAAGCCCGGTGCCCGCCCCATGCAGCAGCAACACCAGGAGTTGGGTCTCAGCTCTCTGCCTCTCCCGGGAGCCGAGGAGTGGCTGCCGCGGGCCGACTGGGCGAGTGGACGAACGGGTGGGTGGATGGACAGGCAGGGCAGATGGATGGAGGGAAGGAAGTTGTACGGGCTTGTGCCCCGACAGGGCGCAGAGGTGCCAGAGAGGACGGGCTGGGTGGAAGGGCGGATGAGGTAAGTGGGCTTCTGTCGAGGAGGTGCGGGAGGGGATGGGTGGAAGGACAGATGCCTAGAGAGATGGGCGATGTGGTGGATGGAAGGGTGGAGAGGTGGGTGGATGGATGGAGGAACCAGGTGGAAGAAGATGGGCAGGAGAGATGGGGACATAACTGGGTGGATGGCACCTGAGTGGAGGACTGAATAGATGGCTGGGCCATGCAGTTGCAAGGATGGTGTGTGGACAGGTGCAGGAGGGGAGATTGGATGAGGGAAGGGCAGAAGACAGAGGCCGAAGAACAGACCCAGGACCGTGAGGCTCAGAGAGTGGCGGACATGGGGAGGCCCAGCTTGAACGGCTCAGGTTGGGTTTGTCCAGTCTTTCCTCAGGGGGCTCTGTTCTGAGAGGTGCTGAGGGAGGGGCTTGAGAGAAGAGCCCGGAGGGTTAGAAGCAGCACTTACCCTGAGGGGTGTCCTCAGTCGTTTTGTCCACATTCATATCCTCCATGCATCCCCCTTTGACTTGGTGACAGTGGGAACATCCCAGTCCCATCTGCAGGTTTTGTTTTTCCATAAACTGGGGGAGACGCCCCTTTAGCTGCTTCATCTCTCATCTTAAAGTGACCATAGTTCCCCATCTTCTGAGGCCTTTGGCCAGATACCCACAGGGAGCCTCGCTAAAATGAAACACAGCATCTTGGAGAAACGACCTCAGGGAGATTACTTCAGGGTCCTTCTCTACTAGGACGGTTATGCCTCCCAGCCCCTCGCTTCTTTTTCATAACTTGTGGTCCACTCTGAATGCAAAATCCTCATTGAGTCTTCCTGAATATGCAGTAGTAAACGCATTTCTCCTCTTAGCCAGCCACCAATGCCTTTGCGGCCCAACCCCAACATCTGGTCCAACTGTAGGCTTTTTTTAGCTTCTTCCCAGAAGGCTCCATCAGGGTGTCATCACTGTCCCCATCAACCATTAATTCACAGTCACTGTCACCATTCTCAGCCTGAATGTTAGCATGCAGCCCTGCACGGTTCTCCCCATGGCCATCACCGTAACCCCCAAGCAGGACCTCTACAGCGCCATCACCAGCCACGGCACGTGGCTCACCTCATCAGGGGCAGCTCCATGCAGACCAGTCCCTCTGGGAAGGACAGCCTGTAGACTGAGCTTCATAGGGTCATCCTGAAGGGCTGGTCAGAAGAGCTAGGGAGACACGATCCCCAAGGCAATTAGACGGCAGAGGAGGCCCCTTTCCTAGTCCACCCCCAGGGCAGCTGTATCCCTCTCCCTTCATCCTGGGGAGAGGACCTTCTCCCCAGAGTCTTTGAACTGAGGGAGGAGGCAGAGGCGGTGCCCCTGGGGCACTGCCGCTCCCACCCTTCCCGGCCCAGACCCTCAGGGCCTCAGCCTTTGCTTCGCTCTCCTTTCTGCACTAGCAGCATGTGGCCACCAGGGGGCCTATGCTATTAGGCCATGGACCGCGCCAAGGGTGCCCGCAGCTCTGAGTCAGGATTTCAGCTGCCGCTTTGCCACCAGCCCTCCTCGTGCCCATGGAGAAGGGTAGTAGCCATCCCGCGCTCCTCTGTTCTGGGACCCCCGCCGGGGGTTCCCAGGGCAAGGCTGGGGTCCCCTCCACTCAGGCCATCTGGTGCAAAGCGGTGTCACCCGAGACAGGGCTTCTCAGCGGGGCCCTGCCTGCCCCTCCTCGCCTCCCTTCACTCTTTGTCCTTTCTAGAAAAGGGTCTCCTCGCCCCAGTTCCTGATCCAGACCCCACACAGTTCCCCTCCCAGAGGCAGAGAGGCCGTCCGACCCCTGCTCCTCAAGGAAGGAGCAGAGTCAGCAGGGCCCTGGGATTGCTGCACAGGAAATTATACGAACTCCCCAGGCCCGTACCCAGCTGAAGTCCTGAAACAGAGTTGCGCGGGCCCCCTGGGGCCTCAGCAGCCCTGTAGGTGCATGGGGACCGTGACAGAAGAGGGTGAAGGTTTCTTGCAGCCCAGACATCCCAGGATTCTAAACTTCTGAGCCAAGGGCCACTGTTCATGAAATTTGCTCCCAGTTTACCTCCAGCATTCTCCACCAAAGCTTGTAGAATCCTGATGGCTCACACTGACACGGAGGGCGGGGCCACAGCTTGTAGTAGTCCAAGGTGGCCTCAGCACAGGAGGTTGAAACTGATGGACCCGTGCCAGGCCAACCCTATCCAGCCGGGCACCAAGTCCTGGAACCTCTTCACTCAACCGCAGAGGGAGCATGATGTTAAACTTCATGGCCGTAAACCAGTCCCCTGACCATAGCCATCCACTCACTGACCACTGACCCTATTCACACACTGAGCCCTGTAACTGGTCCCTCTGTGAGCCCTGACCCTGGTCCTACTGTAAGCCCTGATCCTGGTCCCACTGTGAGCCATGACCCTGGTCCCACTGTGAGCCCTGACCCTGGTCCCACTGTGAGCCCTGTTCCTCGTCCTACTGTGAGCCCTGTCTC
Organism: Neotragus moschatus; assembly: GCA_006410615.1. NCBI lineage: Eukaryota > Metazoa > Chordata > Mammalia > Artiodactyla > Bovidae > Neotragus > Neotragus moschatus. Next base: position 10,723 of record SJYA01002009.1, read on the forward strand.
TGGTCCCACTCTGAGCCCTGACCCTGGTCCCACTCTGAGCCCTGACCCTGGTCCCACTGTGAGCCCTGTCCCTGGTCCCACTCTGAGCCCTGTCCCTGGTCATACTCTGAGTTCTGACCCTGGTCCCACCCTGAGCCCTGACCCTGGTCACATATTGGAGCCCCAGACTGGTCCCACTGAGCCTCATCCTCCTGGCACTTGTACCCATTCAGCCCTTTATTCCCGAGTCTGAGTGTACACACTAAGGCATCCCTGAGGAATGAGAAACAGAAGCTTTTTGCGTGCGGGGGCTAGGAGGACCCCCAGTGGAGCAGCAGGAAGCCTACCTCGGGGTCCTATCTGTTTCCAACCATTCTCACACGGGACTGGCCCCTCTCTGGGGAAGACCTGAGGGTTTACCTGCAGCCAAAGGGAGAGCTGGGATGGTCTAGAGCCGAGCCCCCTAAGTCCTGGTCTCCCCACCCAGCTTCCTGGCACCAAGGCAGAGCAGGGGCCTGCAGCATCTGGCACCCCTTCTCCGGCCTTCAGAGGCTGCCTGGGGGCTGGCTGGAGGGCACAGCACAGGGGTCCCAGCCTGGGGCCATCGTGGCCCTCTCCAGCCACTTGGTGGACTTTGTAAGCCAGAGGGTGAGATGGTGGGGGGGGGGGGGGGTTGCTGAGCAGAGTGAGTAATTGGCTGATTCACATGCATGCAATTAGTTGTGGATGCAACATGCCAGCATCAGCCTCCCAGCCAGGACACGCAGGGCCCGCGCTGCCACTCAGCAGAACAAGGCCCCGCCCTGCGGCTGCTCCGCCTTCCCGCTCCCCTGCTGCCTACCGCTCAGCCCTGGACTCTCCAGGCTATGCACTGTGAGGAGACGGAAAAGAGGAGGGATGCCTAGGGAGGAAGGAAGCGAGGCCAGGGCTCCCAGCTCCTCTGGCTAGCCGCAGGCTCCATGGGCCCCTCCTCCAGGAAGCCCCCCACCCTCTGGTGATCTCCCCCTCAGCAGGCATGGCCCCCCGAAACACCCCAGACATCTCAGCCCGCCTGCAAACACACAGGCCCAGGCCCTCCCTGGACCCAGTGACGGTGGCCAGCCCTCCTGCACTCCCGGCCAGCCCAGAGCTGGGTGACTGGGTGGTGGGGCCAGCATAGTTGGGCCTGGGCAGGTGGGCAGTCAGCTTCCATTCCAAGATGCCCACAGTCCTCCGCGCACCATCGTCCTGCCCCAGCCCCGGCCAGGTTTGCACACACAGCGGCAACCCAGCTGGGGTCTGTGTCCTGGAGACCAAGTTCAAAGGGCCAGAATCAGCGCAAGTAGCCGGAGTCCAGCAGTGAGAGGGCCCAGGGGACTGACCTCCACACCCACCCTGCTCAGGCTGCGAGCTCCTGGGCCAGAGGCACTGGGGTGGAGGCGGGAGCAAAGGGCAGAGAAGGCTGGTCTCCAGATGGCCCTACAGAGCTGGCCAACAGGATGGGTGGTGGCCATGTTCTGTGTGGGGCTGACCAGCACATCTACCGCGGGCCACGGGTGGCTCCTGAGTATCAGAAATGTGGCTCATGTGCCCGAGGAACTGAAGTTTTAATTTTACTTACTTTTCACTAGTTTCATCTTAAATAACCATGTGTGGCTGGTGACTGCCCTACTGCATGGTGGCCTGTCTTCGTCGCAGGGGACTGGCCTCTAGGAGTCCTGAGGCTCCCTGGGCTCCGGGCCAGAGGGGGCCTGAGATTTGTCATTAACTGGACTCCAATGAGCACGCAACCTGTGGCTCCAGGTTCCACAGCAGAGCTGGTGAGCCGCCTGGCACCTCCCCTTCCCCACATCAGGCTCCCGATGAGAGTGGGGAGTCCTCAGGGCAGGTCAGCGCAGTGGCTGCAGCCAGACCAGGGTGGTCTGGCTTGTATCCTAACGGTCCCACCTTCTAGCTGCGTGACCTCAGGCAACTACCTCCTCTGTGCCTGCTTCATCTGTGTGCGGGGGACAATAATGGCACCCCCTGTGTGGTCTTTGTCAGAATTGAGTGAGTAAATCAAGGCGGGCCTGGCACAGATGGCCAATTCCGATGGAGGTGTGGGCTCCACGTCAGAGCCCCAGTTTTCCTGCTCTCTGGTGCCAAACCTCCTGGCCCGGGCCCAGCTCCTGCCCCCTCCCACCTGCTTCTCCGCACTGACTCAGCGCAGCCGCAGGGTGGGACCCTTGCCTTCAGCCCCTCGAGGTCAGCAGGCGTGACAGCAGCAGATGGCGGTCGGCTGCCCACGGCTTTGCCCCCTCTGGCCCCAGGGCCTTCAGCTCCTGCCACCTGCCTCGGCGCCACAGAACCAGTGTCCTGTGGACCACTGTGCAACCCTCAGTGTGCTCCTGCCTCGTGGGCCCCCAGCCACCACCCATGCCTGGGCTGAGTGATGGGCCTGGGGCTGGCAGGGCAGGAGGTGAGGGGAAAGCTGCCTGTGACTCCAGCAGTTATAACCCTTGCCCTTCGGAAGTTCCTCCTGCACCTGACCTTAAGCCCTCTTGCTGCAGCCTCGACCCTGGCCCTCCATCTGATCCCAGCTCCCCACCTCTGCCTAACGCCAGGCGTGCCTGATGCGGAAATCTCAGATGGAGGGGTCCACTTGGCAGCTGGGGCTGGGGACACCAGGCTGAAAAGCTGGAGGCCCCCTGGCAGGGCGCTTTCAGCCAGGCAAGGCGCTTTCTTCCCTGGCTGGTGTCAAAGCCCAGGTGGTGCTGGGATGTGGGTGCCCAGGAGGGACCCACGCCTCCCAAGTGGGGAGCAGAAGGGCAGGGGCAGAGTGGGGGAGCGGCCAGTCCCACCTTGGACTCTGCTGAGCCCAGCTCGGGGCTGGGACTGCCCTTCTGCAGGGAAGGCACGGAGAGGTGAAGGCACCAGCTGAGCCCATCAGGCAGGATCCAGGCAGACTTCTGGGGGAAATGGATCTTCTATCTGGGGGACTTGGGACCAAGTGCTTGAAGAGTTTCTTCCACCCGGCCCTCAGGCCGCAGTCAGTCTGCATGACCAGCTGCCGCCCTCAGGCCTGAGGGGCCCACAGCCCGGGCCCTGGATGCCTCATTTCCCAGCCGTGGTACTGAGTCCTCGGCCTTCTCCCGAGGAACCCAGGACACTGAGCTTATGTAACTGGAGTGCCCTGCCCGGCACCCCTTGCCTGCCCTGCCCTCCCTGGGGAGGAGGAGGCCGGGGTAGTTTCGGGCTATTTTCAACCGGTCGTTCTCACAACTCTTGGGTGAGAACCGGGTGCGATTGGCGGGTTTTCCTAACACCACTGTGGGCGGCAGGGCAGAGGAAATGCAGGTCAGGGAGAGGCGAGGAGGCTCCAGCCCATAACTGGCGTTGATGTTGCTGCTGCTGCTGTGAGGGTCCTGGGCTGGGGCCAACTGGGGAGCCCGTAGGGTCTCTGAGACCCGGCAAGTGGGCAGCCGGTGGCCATGCTTCCCACATGTCCGCAGCAGCCGTGCTGCCAAGGCTGCTCCACTCTCTTTCTCCTTCTGCAACCTCCAGGGGCTACAGGGCGTGGTGCCTCTTGGAAGTGGGAAATATTAGTGGCTCAGAGAGGGGGTGTGACTGGCCTGAGCTCACACAGCCAGGATTGACACCAAAGTCTTTCCTCTGACCAGGTGGGACCTAGAGTCATGGAGTTCTTCAAAGAGAGGGAGGGTCTTCAAGATTGACAGTGCAGACAGAGAAAGTGAGGTCCTTACGTGTAGCTCCTGGCTTTAACCCTGGGCGCTTCCAAAGCGCCATTTCCGGTCCTCACCATCCTGACTGAGCCCCGACCCTCCCTGGGATGACCATCCACTGCGGCCACTTGACGAGTTTTCTCGGACCCCTCTTACGGGCTGGCACCTGTGCGCCCCAGCCCTGTGGTGCTGGCTCCGCCAGGCCCTCCCCTGGGCAGAGCGAGCCCTTGGGAGGACGGACACGGCGCTGCTCTGGGGGCTTTCAGTGGACGGAGATTAAGCGTTGAATAAACAGTGCAGTGAAAATCAATACAGACAATAGCAGAGATCACAGAGCCAACGGAGCCACGGCTCAAGGTGGCCTGGCTGGCTCTGCACGCTCGTCCACCACACGTGGTGCCCAGTGGGCTCCGAGTGGCATGGGTGATGAATCAGCCCCCTCGCCCCTCTGGGCCACAGGCCGAGTTCTCCCCCATGACCCAGCACCCTGCCCAGGTCCCCAAGTCAGGCACACTCCCCAGCTCTCACCGCCTCTGAGGGCCAAGGAGGCCCTGGTTTCCACAGAGAACCTGGACGCCACCTAGGTCTCCACATGAGTCCTCCCTCCGGGGCCCCGAAGTCCCATCACCATGGCTTTACCAGGAGGCCTCACGAGCTCCCGCTGCCACTGGGCAGGAGGCCTGGTCTGGGCGCCACAAGACACTCCTGTCTGGGTGCTGCATGGCCGGACAGACAGGAGTGTGGGGGATGGCAGAGGCACAGTTCCATACCACGGTCCCTCAGGGAGTGGCCTCTGACCCCTGGTCCATCGGGTGACTCCCTGGGACTGTGAGATGGGACTGGGGGTGTGGGCTCTTGTTGGTCTCTCTCTCGGAGCCCCGGTGCTGGCAGTGGAGAGAGAGTCCAGGGCCCCTGTGGAGAGTGCTGGGAGGGCAGAGGGAAGAGTGAGAAGGGGGTCGGGGAGTGGGATGGATGCCACATCTGAGATGAAGGAGGGAGGCTGGCACCTCCGGAAGACACGTGGATACCATGTGGAGCAGAGACGTGGCGAACACACTGACCTGCTGGGTTCTCTGTCACAGGCAGAGGTTTCCAAGCCTCTCCTTCTGCCCAGGCCCCCCCATCCCTGTGCCCCCTGGACCCCCGCAGTCCTGTCCCCCTACCACCTGTCCTGAACCAGACCAGGGCAGGGCAGCCCAGCCAGGGCTGGGCATGACTCTCCCCGAGGGTCCTGGGGGATTCGCATGCTCACTTGCATGTTGTTTGCATTCCAGTCAAAGGTGGCATCCATCTTCCAGCTCCTGGAGTTGGTTCCTGGAACTGCAGCACTCCCAAGACCTGACAAGTATATGGTTGCTGGGAGGGGGGCCAAGAGAGGGAAATGGACTTTATATGCCGAGAAGAAAGAATAACAGTTGCTCAACACTTTAAAATTTACATAACACCTTCAGATAGTTCCATTTATTTCACTCNGGCATCCATCTTCCAGCTCCTGGAGTTGGTTCCTGGAACTGCAGCACTCCCAAGACCTGACAAGTATATGGTTGCTGGGAGGGGGGCCAAGAGAGGGAAATGGACTTTATATGCCGAGAAGAAAGAATAACAGTTGCTCAACACTTTAAAATTTACATAACACCTTCAGATAGTTCCATTTATTTCACTCTCAAAACAATATTGAAAAATAGACAGGTGAGGGAGCATAATCCTACTCTTAAAGACGGAGAAACTGAGGCTCAGAGATGGCAAGCCAGCTGTGCGAGATCACGCAACGCACAAGGACCACGGCAGTGCCTCAGGCCTGCGCCTGCTCCCGCTCTTCCCAACTGCCTGCCCTGACCAGCAGGGTCCTCTACCCAGAGCCTAATACAAGAGGGGAGTGGTGGTGATCGCGCTGGTGGTGGTGATGGTAGAGATGGTGGTTGGGGGGAGATGGTGGTGCTGGTGATGGTGGTGGCCGTGGTTGAGATGGTGGTGGTGATGGTTCTGCTAGTGGTAGTGATGATGGTGGTGGTGGTGAAGGTGTGGTAAGGACAGTGGTGATTCTGATGGTGTATAGAATGGGTCTGCCTGGTGTGGATGTCTTCAGTGCAACCCGGCTCGCACAGGGTACTGCCCCTCCTGAAGGGTGTCAACAGCCGGGCTCATCCTTCCCAGGGAGGGAGCTGAGGCAGCAAAGGAGCCTTTGAGAACCAACCAACTCGAGTGTCCCTGGGAGCTGGTGGGCTCAGTGCTTCAGGGAGAGAGAAAGGGGGACCTGTAGCCCCTGGGCAGGTTGGGGAGGCTCCCTGAACGCTAAAGAGGAGCTCAGATGTAGAATGGCAGCCTTGGGAACCAGCCAGCCAAGTCGTTTGCAGGGCGTCCAGGAGGAGCCCCACTCCGAGGTGGCCACCCTTGATGGTCAAGGCGCCCTAAGGGTTCCTTGCACCCCTGATCCCTTTGGGGGACACTGTGCCCACCTGAGCCTCCAGGGCTCAGGAATGTCAACATTCCACGTCTTCATGCTGCAGAGGTAACGAATGCCGTTTCTCTTTTAAAACATACATATCTTACGTAATGTTATGTAAGTATGTTGATAAGCATGGGGGCAACATGGATGGGGGACCCCGGCCCAGGACCCAGCTTCAGCAGAGCTCAGTGTTTTTCCTGAGATCTTTCTGGCTTTAGGGGGAGAAAGCCTCACCAACGTGGGCGAGTTTTCTGTGGCTCTCCCAGCGCGCAAGCCCCTCTTTTGCCCTTGTTGGACTCGATCACGCCTCTGTGTCTTCCCTTTCGTCTCCAGGCTCCATGAACCGATCCAAACCATGCCCGTCGTGTGCGTGATGACACGGGTAGGCAGTGTCCCAGGCTAACACCCTTCAGCGATCAGCTCGACTCTGTCTGCAGGGTGAACACAAGTGACAGTTCCTCGTCCTCCCCGCTGTGAGGTGCCCCACCCTGGACCAGGCCTCGGGCTTTTCACCTGTCCTCCGACCCGACCGCATTACCAGAGCTTCTCTTTGCCCAGAGGTGGCCATATGGACAGGCTTCTAGCAGTGCCTGGCCGATTTCTCCACACCAAGCTGTGAGGCCTGTCCTGCTGGTGACCCCTGGGAGTCATGGGGTGGGCTTTCTCCAGGGTGTGTATCCAGGAAGATAAAGTCTGAGTCAAAGGGCACATGAAGCTTAACCTGTCCAGCTCTGGAAGCTTGACCTGTCCAGCACCCGAGGGGAGCTGGCTGTCACCCCTCCTTGGCGCAGGTCCTGCCTAGGGGCACAGATGGGCATCTCCTATGGTTTACATTCATCTTTCCCGGTCCTTCAGGTGTCCCAGTTGGCCTTGTAAGCTGAATGGAAAGGGACAAGGGAAAGGTCAGCTGGAGCGGGTCAGTGGAGTAGACCCAGAGAGACTCAGACCTGCTGCCCACCGGCCCCTGGGAGTGGCAGGAAGGCGGAGGGCTGGCAGGAAGGCAGGTGTCTGGGCCCAGGTCTGGGTGTAACCTGGATTCAGCTCCTGCTGCGAGCACCGGTGGGAGTGGCAGCTGTGGGGCCTGAGAGAGACCTGGGGCGGGGCCTTGTCTCATGCCCACTGCCTCAGCCCTGAGCTCCCAGCCTTCCTGGTTCAGAACCCCGTCTTCCAACATGGCTCATTCCTGAATCCCTGGGTCCCTCCTTCTTTGCCAGCCAGACGCTCTGTGGACGAACGACCCAGTGAAAGAGTGAGTGAACGAACAAACCGACTAGCCAGGAAGACTTCACTTAGGAGCCAAGATGCCCACTGACTTAAGGACATTAAATCACCTTCAGCCAACAGCTTAGAGGCAACGTGTGCCAACAGGCCTTTGGGAGAGTGGGGGTCTGGGTGCCCCTGGATAAGCCCTCTAGCCCTGTCAGAGCCAGGCCTGGCCACCGGATGCAGGGCTGGGGCTCTGGCTTCCTGTCCTCCCGGGCACCCTTGCTGCAGGCAGGCCAGGTGTCACCCCTCCCCTGTCAAGCTTGACGCGTGGAGCTCGGTGGGTGGGGAGAGGAGAGTGGCAGACCAAGCTGGGGCACTACTGGGGGTCTCCAGAGAGGTGGCAGTGACCGCTGTGTGGTCTGAGAGCAGCCACCCCGGTTGAGGTCCACCTGATGACCAAGCCCAGTGAGAGGGAAGAGAAGCCGAAGACACCCGCAGAGGGGAAGGGGCAGCCGCTTCTAGCCGGGGTGCCTCCTCTCCTCACCGGTGCGCCTGGCCAGGCCCCGGGAGGAGCCAGGGAAGTGACTCTGGATGCCCCAGGCTGGCTTTCCGGGGCCTGTGCTCACAGCTAGGAGCCGCCTTGGGATTCCTCGTGGTGTCCTGTGGCCTCCCCGGGAAGGGCCACCCCTGGGCCAACATGCTGCCGGCCCATCTCGGTCTTGCCTCCCAGGCACATGGCCCCGAGCCCTCTCTCCATGCAGCCCCCTGGCAGGGTGGGTGGGGGGCCGGTGTGCCTGGTGGGCTGGAGTGTGACTCAGCCGGAGATGCGTACCAGCGAGTGGCGGAACGTTGCTGCCAGATTAAATGAGGCGCCTCAGAATTAAAAATACATATTTATTTTAACCGGTCGGGGTGTTTGGAGGGAGATGAAAGGGAGGGGAGATGAAATATTACAAATTAGATAATTAAGGCCGCAGAGAGGCGCGTGTGCCGGGCTAGGAACCGGGAGGGTGAATTCCCCACTCCGCGCCAATTCAGAGGGAGAAAAAGGAGTGAGACGCAAAGAGAGAAGAAATAAACAAACAGGCAGCCCAAACCGAACCCAGCCAGCCAAGAGGGCTGGGCACTGCTCTGTCCGGAGAGGGGATGAGCGGCCAGCTGAGCGGGCCTGGGTGGGGATCAGCAGGGCCCGAACGGGGCCTGGCACCAGGCGGGACGAGTGGGAGCCCAGAGGTCCCGGCGAGGCCCACCTGACGCTGGAGCAGGGCCCAGTGGCTTCAATCAGAGGCCGTGTGGTGGAGGACCTGAATCCCAGGGGAGAGTTCTGGTCCCGGGAGGCGTGTGACCCCACAGACAGCCGAGTGCTGGGCTGGCAGAGCGGGCCGCCCGTTACCAGGGGAGGGCATGGAACCAAGGAGACAGACGGCGAAGGTGGCTGGTGGTGAAGACCGGTGGACTCAGAGGCCAGGGATGCCGACGTCCTGGGATGGGAGCCCTGCGTGGGTGTCTGTGGCAGGTGGCCCCAAACACCAGCTCTGACCCCTCAAGCTCCCGAGGCCTGGGGCCAGTCACTTCAGTTTGCTGCCGTCCACCTTCCTTGACCTCCCGTTTTTCTGCAGTCAGATTCTTCCCCAAAGCTGGGGGTGGGATGGAACGTGGCAGGCAGGGCAAGGTGCTGGTGCCCCTGGTTGTCAGAGGGTGGTGTGGGCGATGAAGAGGAGGCTCCATGCTAGGGTCACCTGGGGCCTGGCATGAGGGGCCATGGGGTCTGGCTCCTGCCCAGGATGGGCCGGAGCCCAGCTTCTTGGATCAAGTGAGGGAAGGGAGGGGGTCTGGGGGGCCTGCCCGGAGGTGTCTACAAGGACAGCGGGTCAGGGTGTGTGTGTGGTTGCATGTGTGTGTGTGTGTGTGTGTGTGTGCTATGTAAGGAGTAAAGTCTCAGCACACTCCACCCACCCCCACCCCCAGAACCTCGCTGCAGTGTTCACTCTGGCAGTGCCCTGAGTGCCCTGGCAGGCGATGTGGGTCACAAACGGGGCCAGGGCTGTGGAACTTGTCCCTCCTGGGCTGACCTCCTTTGTGCCCATGGCACCTGTGACCTGCTGGCCCCAGATTTAGATGCGAGAAGATCTTCAGCTCCCCAGGCCCTGAGAAGGTGGGGAAGGCTATTTCCCAACCAATACAAGGAGAAAAGACCCAGGATTTCTCTCTGCCCTGGCCCCTCCCTGCCCTTGGAGCCCGAGCGCTGATCTGAGGGTGGGGGACGGCTCCTCACCTTCACCCCCCCGGGGCCTCATAAAGTGTGGCACCCCCGCCTCTTGGCACAGCCAGCAGGGCCTGGACCCACCTGGCCAAGAGTGAGGGGAGGTGCTGAGCTCCTGGGACCCCTGCAGGCGCTGAGATGCGTGTGTGTATGCTGGTGTGTGTGTGTATGTGTGCACAGAGCCTGTGCATGCACACACGCACCACACCTGTGTCAGTGTGTGCACCCACAAGTACACAAGTATGCACACGGGGGCATGACCATGGTATAGCACACTGGTGTGCACACAGGTCACACACGAGGGCACGTGTGTGTGTGAATGTGAACACAAGCACAGGACGCCTGTGCAGACCCCATGGGCATGAGAGCACAGGCAAGTGGATTTGTCATGTGTGTGCGTGCTTGGCTGGCATGTGCGTGTGGCCGGAGGAGGGGGAAGTGGCAAGCCTGTCTGCCCTGGAGAATCTGGGGGGCCCAAGAAATAAAGCTGCTCGGATTGTATAAAGGTCATGCTATGCTTTTCACAGCTCCAGGGAAGATGTGAGGTGCTATCTGTGAAATTTAAATTGGGCCAAATGGTGACTGGCAGCGTCCTGGGCTTGGCAACCAGGAGACACCAGTTCTGCCCCCATCTGAAGGGCTGCCCACCCCATGCCCAGCCCCCATGCCCTCGCCCCACTGCGGAGTGCCCTTATCCCCTCCCCGGAAGTGCTCCTCCTCCTCCTCCAGGAAGCCTGCCCTGAGTGCCTCAGGCTCCTTTCCCTCCTCAGGACCCTGCCCATGCAGGACAACTGAGCCGCACGTCTGTCTCACAGCACTTGTCTCCCCCACGGTATCTATTGGGAAGGTTTCAGTGGACAGTAACAGAAATCCATCTCAGCTGGCTTAAACCATAAAGGGAATGGATTGACCCCTGTAAATGAAGACAATATGGGTTTCAGGCAAACTGTGATCAAGGTTCCAGCTCTGCTTCTCTGCTAATCTCTTTGTTTTGCCTTATCCTCATGCCTTGACTTTGTCTTCATAATGGCCCTCTTCACAGAGCAGGATGAATCAGCATCCATATCCTCACCTGCAGCCCACACAGTCTTCCTCATTACACATCTTGTACCTCATGGTGCAAGGTAACTGCTTGAGCTCCAGCTGTTGCGTCTGTCTTCTGGCTAGCAGGAAGGCAAAGCGGAGAAAAGAGGTCCGCTCTGCTCTTTACAAGTGCTTCCCAGAAGTTACTCACATCACTTCCTATGAGTCCTGTTGGTCAGAAAGCAGACTTGGGCTGCCCCACAGTGAAGTCTTTATTCTGGCAGCGACTCACCCCTCTGCAGACCCAGAGCTCTGTTCCGAGGAAGGAGGGGCACTGGGTGATGAGGGCCTGGGCCTGGTGGCTACAGAAATGCTGAGGTGATCCCAGCACAGGGCCTGCCCTCATGCCTGGGCCGAGCCCTCAGCCAGAACTTGACACTCATTGGCATGCGGAGCCATACCTGCCATGGGACCCGTGGCCCAGGAGTGACTTCCCTTGGTCATCCACAGATCACCTGGGGCACAAGCCTCAGATCCAGGTCAGGGGTGACAGGGGACACTAGAGATGGTCAGACATATGCCCACTCTGGGCAGGGAGGAGGCAGCATGGGCCAAGACGGGAAAGACTCCCATGGCTGGGCATGGGGCAGACTACCCACTGAGAACAGCCACTTAGAGGTGGACCAGCCAGATGAGGAGACAGGCTGGCCTGCCTCAGAGGAGGGGGTGGGCATGGTGTGCGGGATGGCGCTGCCCACCCCATGCCTGTGCCCGCCCAGAGTCCGAGGGCTGCGTGTGGCTATCAGGCCTGCAGAAGGGCCAGCCTCTGCCCAGCGAGCCCCCAGCGGCCTGACCCGCCACCTGAGCCGCCTGCCTCCTGCCCTCCTGCCTCGCCCCAGATCCTCGAACTGCGGGGGCCATTCTCACTCACTGGCCATGCAGGGAGCCAAAGTGTCATTTAATTAATTAACAAGTCCTCTCCTGCAGCAGGAGGCAGTTTTTAGCATAACCCAGTTTGACGGCGTGAGTAGAATCGTTGGCAGCCAGGTGCTTGGGGTGGGTTCTCACCTAGAGGTCTGTGGGTGCCCCAGCCCCAATCACCCTGAGCTCACAGGAGTTCTTGCATGGTTTCCAGACCCGCCCAGCATCGCTGCTGCCCCCTTGCCCCTCCCCTTTGGTGGTGGACAGCTGGCGCAGAGTGACCAGAGGGGAAAGCAGAAGCAGAGGCAAGACCAGCTGTGCCATGGGAGGGGGGCCCTTGGCTTCAGGTGGCCCTGGGTTCAAATCCCAGCCCTTCCTGTGCCCACTGCCACCTCCAACTGGGCCTCAGATGCCTCATCTGTGAAGTGGGGTGAAAGTGGTCCCCTCACAGGTGTGGCGTGTCAGCGACCAGCAGTGACCCGCACACAGTAGGTGCCCAATAAGTGCCATTCTCCATCTCTTATTTCCACTGTAATGGGGCAGGGTGCCGCGGCATTCAGAGTGCCAAGGCAAGGAAGATGGGACACGGAGAGGGCAAGGCAGAAAGGGGGAGCCGGGAGCCACAGATGAGTGCAGAGGGCAGGGCCACGCAGGCCGGGGGCTGTCTGTCTCAGTGTCACAGTAGGGACGCCCGCGAGCTGCTGTCCCACCCAGAGTGCCCCCAAGGCCGGCCGGCCCAGCTTTGAGGCCCTTGCCCCAAACTTTGTCATTGGTTGTGTCTGACTCTTTTCAACCCCATGGACTTTAGCTTACCAGGCTCCTCTGTCCATGGGACTCTCCAGGCAAGAATACTGGAGTGGGTTGCCATGCCCTCCCGCAGGGAATCTTCCTGACCCAGGGATCAAATCCACATCCCCTGCATTGCAGGCAGGTTTTTTTTTTTTTTTTTACTACTGAGCCACCAGGGAAGCCTGACAGACTCACAGGAAGTTGCAAAATTGGCACACAGAGAGAGGTCTTTCATCTGGGAATGTCATCATTTCACCTTCATTCCTGAAAGGTATTTTCCTGGATATAGAAGTCTGAACCGCACTTGGAAAACAGGTGTGCCCCTTCTGTCTGCCTTCATGGTTGCTGACGAGACAGCCAAAGCCATTTCGATAATTTTCCCCTTACAAATAATTCGTTATTTTTCTTTGCGCTTTCATGAGTTAATTGTCTTTAGTTTTTAGCAGTTTGATCTTGACGTATTTGACAATGAATTTCTTTGGTTCACTGATCTTGAACCTGTAGGATTATGTATTTTAACTAATCTTCAGCTATTTTTCCTCCAAATATTTCTTCTGCATCACACTTTCTTGTCTCCCTCTGAGATCCCGAGTCTGTGAATATTAGACCTTCTGATAGTATCCCTCTGGTCCCAGGGACTATGTTTTTCTTCTCTTAATCTCAGCTCTCCTCCTGCCTGTAGCAGAGACTTTGATTTGGCCTGTGTTCATGTTCACTAGTGATTTCTTCTGTGTTCGCCCTTCTTCTCTGGGACTCCACCCCTGGGTACTTTTCACCTTGTTTATATATTTTTCAGTTGTTATGTTTCCGTTTGTTTCTTCTTCATGTCTTTATTTTCTGAGATTTCTATATTTTTTATTTCAAGAGTGTTTGCCCATACTTATTGGAACATTTTTATAATGGCTGCTTTTAAATTTTTGTTTGGTAATCCTAACATCTGTGTTATCTCAAGTTGGCTCCTGTTTATTGTTTTGTTCCATGCAAAACACAAGTTGTGATTTTCCTGTTCTTTTGTATGCCAAATTGTTTTGGATTGCATCCTAGAAATCTTGAATACTACTTTATAGGCTCTGGATGTTGTCTGAGTCCCATGGAGATGTAGATACTTAGGCTGGAACAGACAATCTAACCAGTCGCATTCAGGCTGTAGGCTCTGACCAATCTTCAAGGGCTGGGATTCCTGCGTCAGGTCAGAGTTTAGAGCCTTTTGTGGCTCTTCAGATCCATCCTGTGTGAGCATCTGCCAGTCATTCTGGGCTTGGGTAGTATCTACCCTGTAGCTTGTTTCTTAGATTTTTGGCACACAGTTCATCGTCCACACGCATTTACTTGACCTTTGGCAATCATACACAAGTAAGGGTCATTTTCCCACACCCCTTCTCTGTGTTCTCAGATCCTTCATTTCCTGGGATGCCTTCCTTTTGGTCTTTGGCCAAAGCGAGGGGTTTTCAGTAGAATGCTCTGCTGTGTACTTCCTAGGGCTATGTCCATACCCAGGACCAAGTAGAGTGAGGAGGGGGTGACGGGAAAAAATGTGAGCACACATCTTCTAGTTGGAGAGGGCATCTCCCCTCCATTGGTACGCTGAACACCTGCAGGCCCGCTGCTGTCGCCAGCTGAAGCCAAGCTGGCCACTGTGAGGACTGCCTGGGGGCTGGGTGTTGGATGACAGAGAAGAAAGATAAGCGGGGCATCTCTCTACCCTCTTCCTTGAGCCGTAACTGGAGAGATTTTCTCTGAACTCTTCTGGTGGCTCTGATGCCTATTCCAGACTTCAGCCCGCCTGGAGTCTAAGCTGCAGGACATGAGGGACAAAGGGGAGGAGTGGCCAGTGAGTTGAGGGTGCTTTGAAGTCCAGTTTTCTTCCCAGGCACCTGCTTGCCTTCACTTGCCAGAGTCCTCATGCAGCTGCTCTGAGTGACTTGTCCAGGCTCCATAGCCACGTTCAGTGAGGGGGTGTGTGTGCCCGCACCGTCCTACCTAGAACCGAACCCCAGAGACTTTGACGCCGATCTTCCCTCCCTACCGCCTCAGCCACCAGGGTGTCTGCGTTCGTGTGCTCAGCCGCTTCAGCTGTGTCTGACTGTTTGTGACCCTATGGACTGTGGCCCGTCAGGCTCCTCCGTTCATGGAATTCTCTGGGCAAGTATACTGGAGTCAGTTGCCAGGCCCTTCTCCAGGGGAACTTCCTGACCCAGGGATCAGACCCACGTCTCTTATGTCTCCTGCACCGGCAGATGGGATCTTTACCACTAGTGCCACCTGGGAAGCCCACTGGGGCCCCCACTTATCTTTAAATGGGAGAAGGTAAGAGGGGATGGGTCCCCCTATTTAATTATCTATGTTTCCGCCATGCGGGAGTCACAGACCCTCCATCTGGAACACGAGGGAGGGTCTAGGCTTGGCCTGCCAAGCCAAGCATCACCCCACGTGCAGAAGGCCGGGGTGAAGCTAACCGGGCCACGTGATGCAGCAGGCAAGGTCCAAAGCCATCACTGACCGCTCGGCCAAGCACAGTTCCCCATGTCTTGAGTCACCCAGAGTTCAGGAAGGGTGGGTGGGCAGGAGCGTCGTCCTATGACCTTCTGAAGATGTGTGGACCCTCCCCGCACTGCCTAACAGTAACCTTCCCTCTTCAACTCTCGAGAAAAGCCTTTATCTTCCTGTGAGATGCTGGCCCACTGAGCCTTTAGACTTCTTTCTAGAGGCTTATTCGTTTGTGGCTGTGCTGGTGTTTGTTGCTGCACGTGGGCTTTCTCTAGTTGCAGCGAGCGGGGTATATACTTCTCACTGAGGCTCACAGGCTTCTCACGGCGGTGGTTTCTCTTGCTGTGGGGCACGGGCTCTTGGCGTGCACGCTGTGCAGTTGCGGCTCTCAGGCTTTAGAGCATGGGCTCAGTAGCTGTGGCACATCGGCTTCGTCGCTCCATGGCCCGTGGGATCTCCCCGGACCAGGGATCGAACCTGTGTCCCCTGCATTGGCAGGCAGGTTCTTAACCACTGGACCACCAGGAAAGCTGCCCAGGGACATTTGTTCCAAAGTTCTCACCCTCTTCTGTCACTAAATGGATGGAAGAACCTGCCTCCGTTAAGCAAGCAGCATTCTCAGGACTGAGAGCTGGTGGGCCTCCCCAGGGTGGGGGAGTGGTGAGGGCGGATGGGGCCACTGTGGGGCTGAGTGTTGACTCCTGCCCTGCGGAGGGGACATGGCCACCACGCACAGTCGTGACAGCGGGGACGGGAGGTGTCCATGCTCCCACGGTGACAGCAAGACAGAGTGGAGGTGGAGTGCACGCCATGGCCGCTGCTGATGGCTGTGTGGATTCTGGGGCCTGGGCCCAGCCTCGGGGATCCCCTCTGTCACTGTCACCTCCGCTGCCCCCCATGTGTGAGCCCAGCTTTACCTTGGCTGGTGGGGGCTCTACGCTGGCCATGTCTGGTCTGTGGGGTCTGGACAGGAGTTTGGCTGAAGCTGCCGGCCTGTTGGTTGAGGATACAGTATTCTGCCCGGGGCCTCCCTCCTCGGCTGCCCCTACCTGTGTGCGACTCAGGAGTGGGGTGAGCTGTCACCAGTGAGACCCCGACCCAGTCCGGGGTGAGGGGCAGGGAAGTGGTGGCCCACAGCCAGAGTCCTGTCCCTGGGTCTTGAAGGACTGGTCTGCTGGCAGTTCACTGTGGAGAGTGGACTGGAACAGCTCCTGGGGTGGGTAGGGGAGAGGCTGCGCTGGGCGCCTTCATCCTGGGGGCGCCCACCAGCCCTGCAGGAGCACAGACGGCCCTGCAGAGCTGCCCCAGCCTGGGGTGAGGGCTTGGCCCCTGCAGCGTCCACCTACCAGGCCTGGGCTGTGGGCTGCTCTGCAGTGGACGTGAGAGGCTCCTTCCAGCCAGGCTGGTGGCACAGAGCGAGCTGATGGAGGCCGCAGCAGTGTTGGGGAGCTTGTGCCTGGCCTGAAGGAGAAAGGGGTGCCCCCTGCTCCTCTCGAAGCCACCGCAAGCCCCAGGACCTGGGGGGTGGGGGCAGGCCTGCTCACCGCTGACCCTGCTCTTCCCCGGCTCCTCCCAACGCGGTGACTTCGTGGAGCTGGATTTCAGCAGCAGAGCTCGAAGCAAAAGTAGACGATGGGGAGGGAGGTGGGAGGGGGTTCAGGATGGGGGACACATGTACACCCATGGCTGATTCATGTCAATGTATGGCAAAAAAGACTACAATATTGTAAAGTCACTAGCTTCCGATTAAAATACATTAATTAATAACAATAGATGGTGGGATGGAGCTGGAGGGGAAGCTTCACGGCTGGGGGCCGAGGGTGGGGGCCTTAGACGGTGGGGCCCGCAGGTGCCTCCTCCACACAGAACCGCCCTGCTGCCTGTGGGGGCTCACGGGGGAGGGACGAGGACACGTTCCCAGGCCCCCAGGTTCCCAGACGGGACCTGAGCACTGCTTCCATGCAGGGCTCCAGCCCCAGGGGGGACCTCCTGCCTCCAGGCCAGGCGGAGACCCAGCCTCAGGCACAGGTGCAGCCCTGAGCCTGGTCTGAGCTCTGCCTNGTGATTTCTTCTGTGTTCGCCCTTCTTCTCTGGGACTCCACCCCTGGGTACTTTTCACCTTGTTTATATATTTTTCAGTTGTTATGTTTCCGTTTGTTTCTTCTTCATGTCTTTATTTTCTGAGATTTCTATATTTTTTATTTCAAGAGTGTTTGCCCATACTTATTGGAACATTTTTATAATGGCTGCTTTTAAATTTTTGTTTGGTAATCCTAACATCTGTGTTATCTCAAGTTGGCTCCTGTTTATTGTTTTGTTCCATGCAAAACACAAGTTGTGATTTTCCTGTTCTTTTGTATGCCAAATTGTTTTGGATTGCATCCTAGAAATCTTGAATACTACTTTATAGGCTCTGGATGTTGTCTGAGTCCCATGGAGATGTAGATACTTAGGCTGGAACAGACAATCTAACCAGTCGCATTCAGGCTGTAGGCTCTGACCAATCTTCAAGGGCTGGGATTCCTGCGTCAGGTCAGAGTTTAGAGCCTTTTGTGGCTCTTCAGATCCATCCTGTGTGAGCATCTGCCAGTCATTCTGGGCTTGGGTAGTATCTACCCTGTAGCTTGTTTCTTAGATTTTTGGCACACAGTTCATCGTCCACACGCATTTACTTGACCTTTGGCAATCATACACAAGTAAGGGTCATTTTCCCACACCCCTTCTCTGTGTTCTCAGATCCTTCATTTCCTGGGATGCCTTCCTTTTGGTCTTTGGCCAAAGCGAGGGGTTTTCAGTAGAATGCTCTGCTGTGTACTTCCTAGGGCTATGTCCATACCCAGGACCAAGTAGAGTGAGGAGGGGGTGACGGGAAAAAATGTGAGCACACATCTTCTAGTTGGAGAGGGCATCTCTCCTCCATTGGTACGCTGAACACCTGCAGGCCCGCTGCTGTCGCCAGCTGAAGCCAAGCTGGCCACTGTGAGGACTGCCTGGGGGCTGGGTGTTGGATGACAGAGAAGAAAGATAAGCGGGGCATCTCTCTACCCTCTTCCTTGAGCCGTAACTGGAGAGATTTTCTCTGAACTCTTCTGGTGGCTCTGATGCCTATTCCAGACTTCAGCCCGCCTGGAGTCTAAGCTGCAGGACATGAGGGACAAAGGGGAGGAGTGGCCAGTGAGTTGAGGGTGCTTTGAAGTCCAGTTTTCTTCCCAGGCACCTGCTTGCCTTCACTTGCCAGAGTCCTCATGCAGCTGCTCTGAGTGACTTGTCCAGGCTCCATAGCCACGTTCAGTGAGGGGGTGTGTGTGCCCGCACCGTCCTACCTAGAACCGAACCCCAGAGACTTTGACGCCGATCTTCCCTCCCTACCGCCTCAGCCACCAGGGTGTCTGCGTTCGTGTGCTCAGCCGCTTCAGCTGTGTCTGACTGTTTGTGACCCTATGGACTGTGGCCCGTCAGGCTCCTCCGTTCATGGAATTCTCTGGGCAAGTATACTGGAGTCAGTTGCCAGGCCCTTCTCCAGGGGAACTTCCTGACCCAGGGATCAGACCCACGTCTCTTATGTCTCCTGCACCGGCAGATGGGATCTTTACCACTAGTGCCACCTGGGAAGCCCACTGGGGCCCCCACTTATCTTTAAATGGGAGAAGGTAAGAGGGGATGGGTCCCCCTATTTAATTATCTATGTTTCCGCCATGCGGGAGTCACAGACCCTCCATCTGGAACACGAGGGAGGGTCTAGGCTTGGCCTGCCAAGCCAAGCATCACCCCACGTGCAGAAGGCCGGGGTGAAGCTAACCGGGCCACGTGATGCAGCAGGCAAGGTCCAAAGCCATCACTGACCGCTCGGCCAAGCACAGTTCCCCATGTCTTGAGTCACCCAGAGTTCAGGAAGGGTGGGTGGGCAGGAGCGTCGTCCTATGACCTTCTGAAGATGTGTGGACCCTCCCCGCACTGCCTAACAGTAACCTTCCCTCTTCAACTCTCGAGAAAAGCCTTTATCTTCCTGTGAGATGCTGGCCCACTGAGCCTTTAGACTTCTTTCTAGAGGCTTATTCGTTTGTGGCTGTGCTGGTGTTTGTTGCTGCACGTGGGCTTTCTCTAGTTGCAGCGAGCGGGGTATATACTTCTCACTGAGGCTCACAGGCTTCTCACGGCGGTGGTTTCTCTTGCTGTGGGGCACGGGCTCTTGGCGTGCACGCTGTGCAGTTGCGGCTCTCAGGCTTTAGAGCATGGGCTCAGTAGCTGTGGCACATCGGCTTCGTCGCTCCATGGCCCGTGGGATCTCCCCGGACCAGGGATCGAACCTGTGTCCCCTGCATTGGCAGGCAGGTTCTTAACCACTGGACCACCAGGAAAGCTGCCCAGGGACATTTGTTCCAAAGTTCTCACCCTCTTCTGTCACTAAATGGATGGAAGAACCAGCCTCCGTTAAGCAAGCAGCATTCTCAGGACTGAGAGCTGGTGGGCCTCCCCAGGGTGGGGGAGTGGTGAGGGCGGATGGGGCCACTGTGGGGCTGAGTGTTGACTCCTGCCCTGCGGAGGGGACATGGCCACCACGCACAGTCGTGACAGCGGGGACGGGAGGTGTCCATGCTCCCACGGTGACAGCAAGACAGAGTGGAGGTGGAGTGCACGCCATGGCCGCTGCTGATGGCTGTGTGGATTCTGGGGCCTGGGCCCAGCCTCGGGGATCCCCTCTGTCACTGTCACCTCCGCTGCCCCCCATGTGTGAGCCCAGCTTTACCTTGGCTGGTGGGGGCTCTACGCTGGCCATGTCTGGTCTGTGGGGTCTGGACAGGAGTTTGGCTGAAGCTGCCGGCCTGTTGGTTGAGGATACAGTATTCTGCCCGGGGCCTCCCTCCTCGGCTGCCCCTACCTGTGTGCGACTCAGGAGTGGGGTGAGCTGTCACCAGTGAGACCCCGACCCAGTCCGGGGTGAGGGGCAGGGAAGTGGTGGCCCACAGCCAGAGTCCTGTCCCTGGGTCTTGAAGGACTGGTCTGCTGGCAGTTCACTGTGGAGAGTGGACTGGAACAGCTCCTGGGGTGGGTAGGGGAGAGGCTGCGCTGGGCGCCTTCATCCTGGGGGCGCCCACCAGCCCTGCAGGAGCACAGACGGCCCTGCAGAGCTGCCCCAGCCTGGGGTGAGGGCTTGGCCCCTGCAGCGTCCACCTACCAGGCCTGGGCTGTGGGCTGCTCTGCAGTGGACGTGAGAGGCTCCTTCCAGCCAGGCTGGTGGCACAGAGCGAGCTGATGGAGGCCGCAGCAGTGTTGGGGAGCTTGTGCCTGGCCTGAAGGAGAAAGGGCTGCCCCCTGCTCCTCTCGAAGCCACCGCAAGCCCCAGGACCTGGGGGGTGGGGGCAGGCCTGCTCACCGCTGACCCTGCTCTTCCCCGGCTCCTCCCAACGCGGTGACTTCGTGGAGCTGGATTTCAGCAGCAGAGCTCGAAGCAAAAGTAGACGATGGGGAGGGAGGTGGGAGGGGGTTCAGGATGGGGGACACATGTACACCCATGGCTGATTCATGTCAATGTATGGCAAAAAAGACTACAATATTGTAAAGTCACTAGCTTCCGATTAAAATACATTAATTAATAACAATAGATGGTGGGATGGAGCTGGAGGGGAAGCTTCACGGCTGGGGGCCGAGGGTGGGGGCCTTAGACGGTGGGGCCCGCAGGTGCCTCCTCCACACAGAACCGCCCTGCTGCCTGTGGGGGCTCACGGGGGAGGGACTTGGACGGGGTCCAGACCCGGATGCCGGACGAGGACACGTTCCCAGGCCCCCAGGTTCCCAGACGGGACCTGAGCACTGCTTCCATGCAGGGCTCCAGCCCCAGGGGGGACCTCCTGCCTCCAGGCCAGGCGGAGACCCAGCCTCAGGCACAGGTGCAGCCCTGAGCCTGGTCTGAGCTCTGCCTTGCTGGACAGTCTTGGGATCCTGTCCTTGGCTGTGGGGAGGCCTGGGTAGGAGAAGCAGGGGGGTGGCGGTTGTGGGGATCCCGCTCTGAGCTGGGCACCGGCTGCATGACATCTGCCAGCAAGTCCACGCTTGGTCCGGGACCCACACGCTGCTGCCCCTCCCCTCTGTGCCCAGCCCGACTGGACTCCTGGCGGGAGAGGCAGGGTCTGCAGTGCAGCGCCCTCTCCCTTTTTTTTTTTTTTTATCCCCGTCGAGCCCTGTAAATACTGCAGTGATTGCCAAGTACAGTCAACGTGCCCAAGACCTCCTGCCACCTGTGCTGCCCACCCACTCTGTGGGGCACCAGGGCCAAGTGGCAGAGAGCCGAGGCTCTGGGGAGGTGGGGCAGGCCTGGGGCGGACCCCAGCTCCCCTCCGCTCGGGGCATGTTGGCACCGCCTCTCTTGCTTCCTGGTTATGGTGCCGAGCCAACAGGATGTTTTCTTTCTCTGGAGTCTCTGGGTCTCTGTTTTCCTATCAGAGAAATAGAGGTGACAACCCAGGTGGAGGTTGGATGTGGTCGTCTCCCCTCTCCTGATGCCCACTCCTCGAGGGGACAGGGGTTTCTTTGGCTTCAGTCTCTGCTGCCCCTGTGCTTGGGTTAAGACCCTTTGTGAATATTCATTTGGTGAGTGGATGGATGGATGGATGGTGGATGGAAGGATTAGATGGGTGGGTGGGTGGGCAGATGGATGGAAAGTTGAGAAGGTGGATGGATGAATGACATGAACTAATGGCTGGAAAGTGCTGAACACGAGAGGCTCGTGCAGTGCGCGAGCCACACCACTGTGCTTTATCAGGGCACGCCCCCTTCACCTCCAGGCAGCCACTGCTCTCGGATGGCAAGTCTTCCCTGGATCTGTCAAGACATGGAGGGAGGAGGGGCTTAGGAACCTGGAGGACTGGTGGGGGAGTCCCAGACAGGGGCAGGGGGAGGGGACTCACGAAACCATAAAGCCAATGTGGGTATGCTCCCCAGCTGGGAGCTCTGCTCTGCACCCCAGGGTGGTGGTGTCCCGAGCGAGAATGTGTGGAAATGCCAACGTGGCTTAGGACACAGGGACACAGGGACTCATGGTTGGGCTGGGCCTTGGTGTTCCCTCATCTCACCACAGGGACCACCTCCTGGGCCCGGCTGGCCCTGCAGAGGCCTGGGTGTGTGTCCCCATGCTGGACCCTCACTCAGCTGGTAAGCCTGCCTTGCTCACCACCCACCTTGATGGAAACGAGGGAGATGCCTGGTTGGTCTGCTCCACCATCAACACCAAGGTAACGCCACCCGGTAACCCTGTGCTGCCTGCGGGGCTCCAAGACCTGCAGCCCACCGCCTCGTAGCCCTGGGCACTCCCTGCAGTCAGGCTGAGGAAGCAGCCCACTGTGGTCCAGCCTGGATTCCCTTTCTCTCGGCCTCCGTCACCTCTGAGGGGCCAGAGATGCAGTCCGTTCTCGTGCCAGACACTCCCAAGGGTAAAGGGGCACAGGGCCTGCTGGCCACAGGAGAAGTCCCCAGCCATACCCTTCAAGCCCCCTTGTCCACCTGTTTCCAGAGCCCACAGCTTGGCCAGGGGGCAGGTATCCAAGAGGGAGAAGGGACAGTCAGGAATCTGGGCTGAGAGAGACACTTTTAGAGCTTGAGGAGTCGTGGGGACCCCAGGGAAAGGGACAGACAGCAGAGCCTCCAGCCCTGGGGACCTGGGCAGTCAGCTGAGAGAGAGAGACGAGCACTGGACTGGTAGCCAGGGGCTCAGGCTCCAGTGCTGTGAAAGAGCAAGCCCCGGGCCGGGCAGCTTGGAGGGGCAATTCCATGGCAGGGCCAGCCTTGAAGGGTGGGGGCTGACCGGGCACAGGTGAGAGGGCGCACCTGGAGAGTTGGTGCCGTGGGCTTGGGTCCGTATCCTGAAGGCACCTGGATGTGATGCTGGGTGATGGTGGCCTAGGAAGGGCCTTGAATGGGGGGTTCACACCCCCAAATGAGACCAGGTGTGTGAGCTGGCAGAACAGGGGCACTGCGGAGCTGGTCCTGGGGAGGGAGCTCCTACTCAGCCCCCTCACAGACCCCCTGCGTCATCCCAGAAGATGGGGCTGGCGGGCTTTCCGCCCACATACAGCACTATCGTGAGGTTCAGCAGCTCTTTGGGTTGCAGGGAGGGAGCCCTGGAAGCACACAGTTGTGATTTTGTAAAATGTTCTCCTTGAGGTTTACCTTTGTTCATTAGCATCTTGTTACCGGTTCCTTGCACGTGCTGGTGGGGGTGGGGGATAGTGCACTGAAACCAGTTCTTGACTCTGAGTGTGAGAGTGTGTGTGACTGTATATGAATGTGTGTGACTGTGTTTGTGCCAGTGTGTGCGGGGAGGAGGGGAAGGGAGACGGGGGAGCCCAGACAAATTCACACGGGTTAGAGGAACTTAGACAAAATTCTACCCAGGAGGTGGACAAGGTAACCCTCTCCAGCAGCCACGGTAGATTCAAACCAGTCCTGCCTGGCAAACTCCTACTCATCCTTCAGCACCCAGTCCAAACGCTCCTTTTCTGGGAAATCTTTCCAACACCCTGGGAAAAATGTACTGTTTCCGAATGTGACCTTCTAACTCAGAAGGTAAATAATCTACCTTCAATGCAAGAGATCCAGATTTGATCCCTGGGTTGGGAAGATCCTTTGGAGAAGAGAATGGCTACCTGCTCCAGTGCTCTTGCCTGGAGAATCCCAGAGAGAGAGGAACCTGGCGAGCTACAGTCCGTGAGATTGCAAAGAGTTGAACATAACTGAATGACTGACGATGATAAAGAACAACAGACTTGGCACCCAGTAGGTGATTCTGTGGGCCTATCTGTCTCCTTCTGCTCCTCTGAGACACCCTGAGGGCAGCACCCACATGGTGCCTGGCACTAGGGCTTGACGCCACCCAAGATTCTATGATAAATCGGATAGGCCACATGCTCACGTGTGTCCTGGGGCTCCAGTGGACCAGGCCTGGCTTAAGGGCTAGAAAGGTTGGCAGGTGCTGGCCCACACAAGCCTCGCGTCAGCTTGCAGAGCAGGGCACACTGTGGTCCGTGTCGCAGGCCTGAGGAAGCCAAGGCTCCGAGTTGCTGCTACCCTGCTGGCTTGTGGTAGAGCCGGGAGGGCGTGCTGCAGGGCTGGTGGGAGGCTGGGCAGTCGGCAGCTGTGGCCACTGGTCTGGTGGCCCAACTGGAGAGAGAAGAGGAAGCACGAGGGAAGAAGGAGACTGTTTGTCCCTAAAAAGAGACCCGATATCGAAAGAAGAAGGTGCTGTGTGCACAGAGCATCTGTGAGGAAATCAAGGGGCTTGCAGGCAGGAGCTACGCTAATCCTGGTGTGGGGGCTCCTTGGTAGAGAGAATTTACCATGCTACCCCCAGAGGAACTCAAACCAAAGGCCCAGCTCCCGGCGCTCTGCATGGAGGTGAGCTAGACCCTCGCTGGGTGCCGGGATAACCCCGACCTTTCCCTGGCCCCTTGCTGTTTACTTGTCTTCCTTACAGACTTGCCAGCTCCTCAGCCCAACTCCCTGGGCCCCTGGGAAACAGCGCTGGGCTGACTGACTGGGCTCAGGGTCCTTCACAGGTGGTACGTTCTTCTCTGTCCATTTCCTGACCTTGCCCTCTCCTCTCACACTTGGTCACCTGCAGATGAGACAGCCCCTCTCCTGGGCCCATTCCCTCTTGGGGCTTGTCCGGTGATAACCGGGGGCCCTCAAACCAGCGGAGCCCTCTGTGTCCTGGTGACAAGGGGGATGCATGCAGGACCGTGGGGCCGGCTTATGGTAGCTGGAAAGGCGCGTCCTCCACTGCTGCTCCTGGTCCTGTGTCTGTGGCCAGCCATGGGGCCACCAAACTGCCCTGGAGGCCACGGACCGTGGCTGTGTCCAAGACAGAGAAGCAAGCACCCGGGAGCGCTGGCTGCCTTGGCTGGTCCCCAAGGTGTCCCCTCCTGTGTCTGTCTTCCCACTCCTCCAGCTCTCGCCTCCCACAGGAGCACTGTGGGCTGCCCCGTGGCCTGGCGTGGCCGGCATGCTCACTGCCCGCATGGGGTCCCAGCTTCACCTGGGTCCAAGTACCACCACACAGCACATACACTGAGAACCGTAATCTTGGGCTGAACTGCGTGCTGTGGAGCGGAAGGTAAGAGGTGCTCTTCAACCCCGCAGCCTGTGATCTTGTGGCCACTACAGGCTGAGAGCCCCAAGGGGCGCCAGGTTGTGACGCGGAGGTGAGGCCCTGGCTGAGTGTCAGGGACAGGCCTGGGCCCCCAGAGCCACCGAGGCCCCTTGGGACCTGCGGGTGCCCCTCCCCACCAGGGCCAGCGCCCCGCCCCCCACCCCCTGTGGCTGAGGGAAAGAAGAGGTGGTTAAACCAGCTGGCGTGGTCAGGACGGACAGCTACCCCTCAAGACTTCCCCATGCTAGGCATCCTCGTTGAGGGGGCCTTCCCTGACCCTCAGCCCCCTTTGGGCCCCCACACCCCCATTCTTCTCCTGTACAGCCTCCACCCATGTTCCCATGCACATCTGTGTGACTTGCAGCCCACCTGCTAAACAAAAGGGCTGTGTCTTCACAGAGACTGCTAGGTGGGCCCCATCGTCACCGTCTTACTTGGTGCAAGAGCTCAGATGGCTGCTGAGAACATAGTCCTTGGGAGGAAGACATTTCCTAGCCTCCTTTGCAACTAAAAGTACCCAAAGGACCCAGTTCTGGCCAAGAGGGGGTGATGGTGTAAGCAGGTGTACAATATCTAGGAACTGTCTTTAAAAGGATGGGATTGGGGATGAGTGACTTTCCACTGTCCAGTTCTCCTTCTTGCTACTGAAAAGCAGATGTGATGGCTGGCACTTACACAGCCACCTTGTGCCATGAGGCAGAGGGCCAATTTGAAGATCAGAGAAAAAACAAGATTAAACTAGTCCAGGATACCGATGATTGTGAGGGGCGCCCTCCCAGCCTTACAGCCTATTTGGGCTAGAATGTGTAATACTGAAAGTTACACACTGATCTTATTTCAGTCACCGTTATTGGCGTTTTAAAAGTCACTGTTATTGGAATTTTCTGTCATTTGCAACCAAATCTAATTGTATGGCATCCCCAGGGCTTAGTATGTTGCCTGACACTGGAAATAAGATTGTTGAATGAATAAGTGATGACAAACAGGGTAAGATTTGGCAAAAGGAGTCTGGACGCTGTGCCAGGTAGCAAGCCTGGTTGGTGGGTGTAGAACAGACAGATGGCTCCTTGGGGCGTGGAGATGCCTCCTCCCACAAAGATGGAGAAGAAGCAGGCTCTGCTACTTCCTAGGAGGGGCGGCAAACTCTTCCTTCACAGAGGATGTGATTAGCAAAGATGACTCTCAAATGCTCCTGTTGGGATTTTCTTTCTTTTTTTTTTTTGCCACCCCTGCTTGGTGATAAATACCTTGGGAGGCTGTTACGAGTTTCATGCTCAGTTTTCTAGGAGCCTGGGGCTGTGATGAGACTGGTCTTGAATGGTTGGGGGCAAGATTCGTCTCTTGGTCAGACCCCTGCGGGGTGCTGGGCCTGTGCCAGAACTTTCCCAGCACACATCCCCCTGTGGCACTGCCCCCACACAGGTGACAGGGGTGACATAGCATGCCCCCCTCTCCCCAACCCTGCCCCTCCCACGCCTGCGCTCTGGCACTCTGCGGCCTGAGGCTCCCACATTAACGCTTTGGAAAATGTGCCCAGAGGAGGTGTCACTGCTCAACACCACCCAGCAGCACAGGTGTAGGTGTGGTGATAGAACAGACTAGGCTCTGTGGGGACACTGAGTGAACACTGCGCCCCTGTGCATGTCTGAGGTCAGCTTTAGTGGGCGCTGCAGAGGGTCCTCCAGAAGTGGGGCACAGGGGGAGGATGCGACTCACAGACAGATATCTTGTGGGGGGTGCAGCAGCTTCCTCCCTCTGCTCTTCCTCTGGGGGTCTCTTAGACGTCCCCTTTACTCAGCCTCCCTCCTGGTTCTCCCAGGGGGAGGTCCTGTTGGAGGGGCCCGCGCTACTGCTTCTGGGGGGTGGGGTGGGACACTAGAGGGCTTGCCCCAGATAAAGAGGAAGTAGCAGGTACTCAGCACTGGCTCTGGGCTGGCCCTGCTGGCACCAGGCCAGGGTCCCCCAAACTCTGGGATCTAGCCTGATGATCTGAGGTGGAGCTCAGGTAATAATCATGGAAATAAAGTGCACAATAAATGCAACGCCCCAAACCATTCTCCTCTCTCCCCAAAATTGTCTTCCACGGGTCCCTGGTGCCAAAACAGCTTGGGACGCCGCTAGACTACCCTGTTGGGGGTTGGGGAGCTAGGCAGGCAGGAAGCACACTCTGCAGGCGGTCGTCCAGGAGGAGGTGTGGTCCCGTTTCCCCTCCTTCCCTGTGCCCCCCAGTACGGGGCGTGGCCCTGCACCCTAAGCTCCACAGCCGGGCGCTCTGGAGACTCGTCCCCATAAGGCCCTCCGCGGAAAGGCTTTGGTCTGCGCTCCGGCAGGTGCGGATCAAGGCGTGGCGTCCAGGGGCGCGGCTCCTCTCGGCAGTCCCCGTGGGCCGTCCTAGACCTGGTCGCCGGCCCTTCTGTCCTCGGCTCTCGAGTCCAGGCCCTGCATGGTCACTGCGTCGCAGTGGCTCTGCCTCTCAGACCCTTGAGATCTGGTTGGGCCTCCGAAGCGAGTCCTCCCACTTCGTGTCTAAGTGACCCTGCTCCGCAGACGGGAAGACATAGCCTCGGAGAAGCGAGTAAGCCAGCCCCGAGGCCGGTACTTGATGCACGGTACTTCGTGGCTCTCGAGGACCGTATATCCCGGCGACCGCAAGGGCGCCCGCCGGGCGCAGGCTTTCTGGCCCAGTCGGCCACCGTCCCAGGCCGTTTCCGCCGCCCGCGCGGGGCCCTCTGGGACTTGTAGTTCCGAGTCGGACACCGCCCTCGGCGTGTCCGTGGCTCTGCGGCCATTGGCTGGCTCGAGGCGTTGGGGCTGACGCGACGGGCGGGGGCGCCTCGCGGCCGTCGCCGCGCGGGAGGGTCGTCACGTGATGTTTGGGTCCTGGCTCCGCCCCCAGCCCCGCCCCGTCTGCCTAGAGCGCACAGAGCGCGCCCGCGAGCTACCCAGGCCCAGGTGAGGCGGCTGCCCGTGGCGGAGCCGGGCCGGCGGCGGCGGACCGGCGGGGCGAGGCTGGGTCGGCTCGGGGCCGCGCTCCCCGAGGCGGAGGCGGTGCCGAAAGGGGCGCGCGGGGCCCGCGGGGCCCGCGGGGGCCGGGGGCGGGGCGCGCGTGGGGCGGGCGGAGCCTCCGGGAGGGGCGGGGCTGCCGTGGGCTGAGGCCTGCAGGGGGCGGGGGGCGGGGCGAGGCGGGTGTCGGGGGCGGAGCGCTTGTCCAGGGGCCCCAGTGTCCACTTGCTGGGCACCGGGATGGTCCTCATCGCCAGTGAGTGGGAGGCAGCGGTCGAGGGAGAACCCGGCCCCGCGTGCCTCCTCTCCGGGCCTTCCTGCCCTCCCTCCACGTTTGGCTTGAAACGTGCCTCCTGAGTACCGAGGATGAGGGCTCTCCCGCCTGTCCACCTTCTGTTGACTCCAATCTCTGCTGCCTCAGTGGACCCCCTTCGGGGACCTCCTGTCGGGAGACTCAAGTCTCACTCATGCCCTCTGGGCTCCACGTGCGCCGTCCACTGTGGAGGCCGCTAGCTAGCGAGGCGCAGGCCTGGAATACTGCAGTCACGGCAGAAAGTTCTGAGGGTAAAGCAGCGGGACTAGAGGGGCCTCTGCCATGGCAGCTACGCCTGGCTCTCTCCTCCCCTGCCCTCTTCCTGCCCACGTCTTGGTTCCTGGCTGGATGGCCTTCCGGTGGGTCTCAGCCCACTTTCCTGACCACCCTTTACTATTACTACCCTGGTTCAGGTCCCTTCCCTTTTCCTTCCCAGCGCTTCATGTTTTGTGTTTGTCACTGTTTGCTTTTTTCCTGCTTTATCCTTGGTCGCCGTGAGACAGGAGTTGCAATTTTTTCTCATTATAGCCCCAGTATGGACACAGTGTCAGGGTGAGAACCAGGGCAAGTATGTCAGTATTGGAGTGCTTCGGTAAATTACAGTGGTACTTCCTAGTGGCTCAGCCTCATACACTGCAGGTCCTCAGTAGAAACCTGGTTTAGCAAATGCTTGCCCAGGAGTGGTTGTGGGAGAGTGGCAGTCCAGGAAGGCTTCCTGGAGGAGGTGGAGCTTCCTGGCCCCCTGCACGTTTCTCTCCTCTTCTGTTGGCCTGTTTGCCCTGACTGTATCCCTGCTGCCTTCCCTGGGTGCTCCTCAGCACGGGCACTGCTGTCTGGGGGTTTTGGGTCTTGTGGGCAGACAGGAGTCCTTAAGTCCCCTCCTGTAAGGTGATGGTCGGTCGGGACCTGGTTCCTGCCTCTGCTCCAGCCACATCTTCCACCACTTGCTTTGTGTGGCCCGCTAGGGCACAAGCTCTTACTTCCTGCACGTCCTATATATTTTGTCACTGATATGAGACTGTCTGTGTCTTTCTCTTAGAATGCCTTGTACTCCGACTGTCCCCTGCTTCTGCTGGGTTGGTTCACCCATGTCTGTGCCCATGGCTCACAGCACACAGCACCCTGCTTGTTACTGAGAGTTTTCTTGCTCTCTGACTAGTATTTGGACCAGTGTTTGGGAGAAGTGAACTGTTGGTTAGACCTGTTTTTTTTTTTTTTTTTTTTTTTAATGCGCACAGACATGTCTGTGGTTGCTGGGTTTGTTTTGATTGTATTATCTGCTACAAGAGGAATTTAATTTGGGTGGCTCAGTCCAGCCATAATTCTTTCTGTTATTTGAATTGTGATTTGTGACATCAGTAGTAATGATGGACTTGCTAGGCTGTGAAGGTAGCGGCCTCCGAGATTTGGCTGTTTTCTGCCAGAACACCCAGCACTGCCTGGCTCGTAAGTGTTTGCTGGGTCCGTAAATGGAGGAGTGGGTGAGGAAAGACTGAAGTGGAGGGAGAATGAACAGATGGGAGTGAAGGAGCCTTTCTGCCTCCTCTGGCGATGTTGCCCTGGGGTGTTTGATGCAGGTTCTTGCACTTGTCCTTGCTCTCTGCTCTGAATTTCCTTGTCCTGTGTGGGTGCCTTAGGGCAGAGGAGGCAGATACCACTCACAGATGTTCTTGAAGCCAGACATGAGAATCAGAGAAGAAATGTGGATAAAGTAACTGTGTAGGGTAGTCACTCATACCACAAATGTTAGTGCACACTATCCTCTGGGAGACAGTAGTGAACCTGACATATAACATTCCTGCTGCCGTAATAAATAGGACCGTTTTAAACAGTGATAATTGTTATGAAGAAAATTAAGTGGAGTGATAGAGAACTGAGCACTTAGCGATAGAAGGTGAGTTGGAAGTGCCGTTGCCCAAGTGCGGGCGCCGAGGCCCTGGGAGGGGCTGTGGGAGTCAGGGAGTGCCTGGGAGGCTGGTGTGGCCGCCCCCCTTCTGAGCGGCCCTCTGGCTCCAGAGAGCTGGCTCCAGCCTGCTTGTGCGGCACACTAGTGGGAACACGGGAGAACCAACCATTGTCACTCTCTTCGTTTCGTAACTGTGATGGTCACGCTTATGGACCCCTGGGGTCTGCCAGGCAGCTGCTGGGTTCCTTATGTTCTTAAGATCAGGGCACTTCCTAGGGCTGGGTAGCTTACCAGAGTCACAGGCCCGTCAGTGAGCCGCCGGGATTTGAACTCAGCCCGCTGGCTCCTGAGCCTGCTCACCACTCTGCCACCCTGCCCACCCAGCACTCCTGCTGCCTCCCGGAGGATGGATGGGAGGGTGCTTACACCCCGGAGGATGCCCTGTCCCTTGGAGGACGTCTGTGGTGATGGTGGTGGTTACCCTGGTAAAGACTTAATCCTGAACTCCCTCCCCTCAGTGTTGAACCGATGTTCTCAAGCAGAGCCAGGCAAGGGTCATGGGCATCAGGGAGCCCAGGTCTGGAAGTGTGTTTTTGGCTGGGGTTGGGGGAGACTGGCCTAGAACTTGGAGTTCTGGTTCCCAGTGCGGTGGATGAAAGGAGGTTAGAGTGAGCCCACCGTTGGCCGCGGCTGCTCTCCAGGTCCTGTGGAAAGGTGTCCACGTCTAGTCAAGCATTTTTAGGGCTTTGGTACCAGGCACTATGCTCAGGCACCTGTCTTTCCGTGTCTGTCTTCTGATGCCCAAGCAAGACCCTGAATATGGCCTCTGTTGAGGGGTGCAGACTGCACCCACACTGACTTGGAAGCTGGATATTGGGAGTGCGGGGTGGCGGTGGCGGGTGGGATGCTGCTTGTGGAGGACGGAGGGCAGGCCCCTTGGGAGATGAGGCGGCATCAGAGCTCTGCTCAGGAGTCAGCGCCAGCCGGGAGCAGCCCCCCGCCTCCTGCCCAGCCACCTCTGGCTGCCCTCCACTGGGATCCATAATCCATTCCTGCCAAGTGTTTGGAAAGGGACTCATTTCACACCAGCAGCCCGGAATCAGTCCCTCCCACGGTAGCCCAGCAGCCTCCGCCCAGGCCTGGCTGCCCTCAGCACCGGCTCTCGGTGGCCGTGCTAACGAGAAGCTGGATCCCTGCCCTGGCCTGCCCTCCTCCTGCCAGGGTGCTAATGAGCTTGCGAGGGCGGGACATGGGCCTGGGCTCCAGAGCCAGGGTCCAGAAAAGCTTCACTTGCAAGGCTGATGTCCCAGCTGGTCCCTGCACCCCCCCAGTCCTCTCTCAGTGTCCTGGCTCTTCTTGCCCAGGGGCCAGTCTGCAGCATCAGGCTGCCTGTTGCACTTGGCCTTTGCAGCTCTGGCAGTGTGACCTGACATCTTTTCAGCCCCTGGTCCACCTGCTGGGCTGACTTCTCGGCTGCCCAAACCTGTCCTCTGGGGTCAGCTCTGCTGTCCCGCTGGCTGGAACAGCTGGGCGCCAACCCCACCTGGTCTTAGAGCTGCCAGTCAGAGCAGGGAGGCTGCAAAGTCAGGGCAGGCTGGGAGCAGGACCATGAGTCCAGCCCCAGAACCTGGACTTTATCCAGAGTGTCATCAGTGTGGGATTGTGGAGAGCTACTGGACCAGTGGTGGGAGGGGGCCCCTGGAACTGGGGGCTTCTAGTCACCCCAGCTGCCTGCTCCTTCTCCCTTCACCCAGAGCAGCTCTGGTCTCCTCCATTCTGTGTGAGCTATCTGGGGATGATTGTGTTTGAAGAAAGGATCCTGCAGCTGGAAAGCTCTGAAGCTGGCTCTGCCCTTGTTTTACACTGGGGAGGGGGTGGTCGAGGCCTGAGCCACCTGCTGCTGTGGGGTGCAGCCTTGTCTGGCCTCCTATCTGGCAGTGTGCGCTGCTGTCCACCTGTGTGAGGGCTTGGAGGCCCGTGGAGGAGGAGCCCCACAGGCAGCACGTGGGCAGGGCTCTGTCTTAAGAGCCAGGATGGCCACCTGGGCAAGCGTGAAGTCAGGCAGGCGTGGGTGGGATTGGATGAGTGGAAGTCCTGGCAGTTTTAGGTAGGTCTTGCTGCAGTAATGAGCACCTCCCAGGTGCCAGCAGCATCAAGCCACAAGGCGGCTTGTGCCTTGGGAAGGGCGCCCTTCCTCCTCTTGCTTGCCCTTTCCTCTTGGGACTGCCCTGTGCCCAGAGAGAGGGTGAGCCCTGCGGGGGCTCCCCTCCTATGGTCCCTATGTTCCAGGGGGCTGGCACTCAGGAACCAGGCCAGGCTGAATGCGTCCTCTGTTCTGTCCACCTGGCGGCCTCGGACACGAACACCAGCAGCCCAGTGTCTATTCCTTTTTCATTATTAAACTTTATATTTCGCCACGTTGTGTGTTCACATTGTAGGAACTGATTCCGAGCCTCCTGTGTGCCTTTACCTGGTTTCTCAGGAACCTGTAGCACGGAGTCACACCCAAGATACCAACAAGGGTGCAGTGGAAATACAGGCTGTTCTGTCACATGGTGTTGCTCTTGTAGCCATACCCACCTCCCTGCTACCCTCGCCCTCCTGAATTCTAGGAAGCCCCAGCCTGTCCTCCTTTTTTCTTATGTCATTTCAAGAGTGTTATACAAATGGAATCAGACAGTATGTAGCCCTTGCGGACTGACTCTTCTCATTTGGTGTAATTCCCTGGAGGTTTTTCTTGCTTGTCACATGTATCAGCACTTCTTTTTGTCACTGGGTCTGCCATTCTACGGTGTGAATGGACCACAGTGTAACTGTTCCAGAGCCTTGTGCTTTTTGAAAAGTTTGTATAGTTCAAAAGTAAAAACGTATAAGGAAGGGACTTTTCTGGTTGTCCAGTGGCTAAGACTTCACACTCTCAACGCAGGGTCAGGGAACTTGATCCCACGTGCTGCATCTAAGAGTTTGTATGGAGAAGGCAGTGGCAACCCACTCCAGTACTCTTGCCTGGAAAATCCCATGGATGGAGGAGCCTGGTAGGCTGTGGTCCATGGGGTCGCTAAGAGTCGGACATGACTGAGCGACTTTTTTTTTTCACGTTCATGCATTGGAGAATGCAATGGCAACTCATTCCAGTGCTCTTGCCTGGAGAATCCCAGGGACGGCGGAGCCTGGTGGGCTGCTGTCCATGGGGTTGCACAGAGTTGGACATGACTGAAGCGACTTAGCAGCATGTCATGAGCAAAGATTCCCCTAAGCTGCAACCAGGGCTTCCCAGGTGGCACAGAGGTAAAGATTCTACCTGTCAGTACAGGAGATGCAGGAGATGTGGGTTTGACCCTTGGGTCTGGAAGATCCCTGGAGGAGGAAATGGCAGCCTGCTCCAGTATTCTTGCCTGGAGAATCCCATGGACAGAGGAGCCTGGTGGGCTACAGTCCACGGGGTCGCGCAGAGTAACTGAAAGATTGTGCGTGGTGCAGCGAAGAGGGACGATCCCGAGAGTTGCAGCTGAAACCTGACACCACCAGGTGAGTAACTTCATGGATCTAGAAATACACATTAAAGAGACACACAAGCTTGCAGTAGAGAGGTAAAGGTCTCCCCATCCCAGCGGGCCGGGTCCGTGTCTCCACACGTGACTCTGCTGCTGGTCTCTTACCTTTCCACGTATATAAGAATATGATTATCAACCAAATAAGAAACCTATGCCCCCACCCACTGCCCCCTGCCACAAACCAAAGAGTCCTGGAGGTCTTCCCCCGGCAGTACAGAGAGCTTCTCTTTTCCTTGCAACTGCAGAATGATTCAAATATGGATATTTCAGAATCAGTTTAACATAGTCTTTTGTTGATAGAAATCTAGGTTTTTTCAGCCTTTGAGTATGACAGAACGAATGGTTCGTATGTCGTCTGATTCGTGTATGTAGGATGTATGCTCCGTGTCGGAAGACTCAGACCTTCCTCGTTAGGACACTGCCAGCTTCCCCCACCAAAGGGGGGCCCCGATCCACACACCCTCGGGAGTTGTGGGTGCTTGTCCCCCAGCCGCTCCCATGCTGAGTGTGATTAGGCTTCAGAGGGGGACAGCCTGCCTTGCCTATGTGATGAATGAACTTGGTATCTTTATGTATCAAAGAGCCATTTGTATTTTCCTTATGAGCTTTCTGTTCCTTGACTTTGTTCGTGTTTTGAAAGCTGCCTTGTTGATTCTGTTTTCCCTGTTCATTATGGACATGGGCTCTCTGAGTGTCAGCTGGATTCAGGGCATTTGCCGCCACCTTTTGTCGTCCTCACTGTTTTGCCACTTTCATGCCATCGGATCTGTCAGCTTTCATATGTGGTGTTGCCACTTTCGTGCCATCGGATGCATCAGCTTTCATATGTGGTGTTGCCACTTTCGTGCCATCAGATCCGTCAGCTTTCATATGTGGCGTTGCCACTTTCGTGCCATCGGATCCGTCAGCTTTCATATGTGGCGCTTGGATTTTGAATTGTAGTTGATGAAGGCTTCTTTGCTTCAAGGTTAAAAAGAAATCCCGTGTTTTCTTCTCATTCTCGTTGATTTGCTTTTAAAGTTTTTATTCATTTGTATTTTATTCTGGCATATGGTGTGAGATACAGATATGACCTTAATTTTTTCCAGATGACTTATCGATAGTCCTGTCCAGGTTATTAAAGAGTCCATTTCTTCCCCCATTGGTATTAGGGGCGAGGTTAGCCATGCTCCAAACTGCCATTTGTGTTTAGAGTTTAAAATTATGTATTTACTGGGATAGGAGCACTTTACCTAAGACCTGTGTGGCTGTATGGCATAGGAGTGGTGGATAACCCATGTCCAAGGTCAGGAGGGGCGGCTGTGAGGAGATACGCCATGTCCAACGTAACAGAAACCCAAGTAAGACAGTAGGCGCTGAGAGAGGGCATCAGAGGGCAGACAGACTGAAACCACAATCATAGAAAACTAGCCAATCTGATCACGTGGACCACAGCCTTGCCTAAATCAGTGAAACTAAGCCATGCCGTGTGGGGCCACCCAAGACGGACGGGTCATGGTGGAGAGGTCTGACAGAATGTGGCCCACTGGGGAAGGGAATGGCAAACCACTTCAGTATTCTTGCCTTGAGAACCCCATGAACAGTATGAAAAGGCAAAAAGATAGGATACTGAAAGAGGAACTCCCCAGGTCAGTAGGTGCCCAGTATGCTACTGAAGATCAGTGGAGAAATAACTCCAGAAAGAATGAAAGGATGGAGCCAAAGCAAAAACAAAACCCAGTTGTGGATGTGGCTAGTGATAGAAGCAAGGTCCAATGCTGTAAAGAGCAATATTGCATAGGAACCTGGAATGTCAGGTCCATGAATCAAGGCAAATTGGAAGTGGTCAAATGGGAAATGGCAAGAGTGAACGTCGACATTCTAGGAATCAGTGAACTAAAATGGACTGGAATGGATGAGTTTAACTCAGATGACCATTATGACTAGTACTGTGGGCAGGAATCCCTTAGAAGAAATGGAGTAGCCGTCATAGTCAACAGAGTCCAAAATGCAGTACTTGGATGCAATCTCAAAAATGACAGAATGATCTTTGTTCATTTCCAAGGCAAGCCATTCAGTATCACAGTAATCCAAGTCTGTGCCCTGGCCAGTAATGCTGAAGAAGCTGAAGTTGAACGGTTCTATGAAGGCTTTCAAGACATTTTAGTCTGACACCCAAAAAAGATGTTATTTTCATTATAGGGGACTGGAATGCAAAAGTAGGAAGTCAAGGAGCACCTGGAGTAACAGGCAAATTTGTTCTTGGAGTACAGAATGAAGCAGGGCAAAGGCTACTAAAGTTTTGCCAAGAGAATGCGCTGGTCATAGCAAACACCCTCTTCCAACAACACAAGAGAAGACTACACATGGACATCACCAGATGGCCAACAGTGAAATCAAATTGATTATGTTCTTTGCAGCCAAAGATGGAGAAGCTCCATATAGTCAGGAAAAAGAAGACCAGGAGCTGATTGTGGCTCAGATCATGAACTCCTTATTGCCAAATTCAGACTTAAATTGAAGAAAGTAGGGAAAACCACTAGACCATTCAGGTATGACCTAAATCAAATCCCTTATGATTATACAGTGGAAGTGAGATAGATTTAAAGGACTAGATCTGATAGACAAAGTGCCTGATGAACTATGGACGGAGGTTTATGACATTGTACAGGAGACAGGGATCAAAACCATCCCCAAGAAAAAGAAATGAAAAAAAAGCAAAATGACTGTCTGAGGAGGCCTTACAAATTGCTGTGTAAAGAAGAGAAATGAAAAGCAAAGGAGGAAAGGAAAGATCTACCCATTTGAATGCAGAGTTGCAAAGAATAGCAAGGAGAGATAAGAAAGCCTTCCTCAGCGATCAATACAAAGAAACAGTTGAAAACAATAGAATGGGAAAGACTAGAGATCTCTTCAAGGAAATTAGAGATACCAAGGGAATATTTCATGCAAAGATGGGCGCAATAAAGGACAGAAATGAAAAAAAAAGAAAAAAGAAAGAAAATGGTACGAACGTAACAGAAGCAGAAGATGTTAAGAAGAGGTGGCAAGAATACACAGAAGCACTGTACAAAAAAGATCTTCATGACCCAGATAATCACGATTGTGTGATCACTCGCCTAGAGCCAGACATCCTGGAATGTGAAGTCAAGTGGGCCTTAGGAAGCATCACTACAAACAAAGCTATTGGAGGTGATGGAATTCCAGTGGAGCTATTTCAAATCCTGAAAGATGATGCTGTGAAAGTGCTGCACTTAATATGTCAGCAAATTGGAATACTCAGCAGTGGCCACAGGACTGGCAAAGGTCAGTTTTCATTCCAATCCCAAAGAAAGGCAATGCCAAAGAATGCTCAAACTACCGCACAATTGCACTCATCTCACATGCTAGTAAAGTGATGCTCAAAATTCTCCAAGCCAGGCTTCAGCAATACGTGAACCGTGAACTTCCAGATGTTCAAGCTGGTTTTAGAAAAGGCAGAGGAACCAGAAATCAAATTGCCAACATATCCGCTGCATCATGGAAAAAGCAAGAGTTCCAGAAAAACATCTATTTCTGCTTTATTGACTATGCCAAAGCCTTTGACTGTGTGGATCACAATAAACTGGAAAATTCTGAAAGAGATAGGAATACCAGACCACCTGACCTGCCTCTTGAGAAGGCTGTTTGCAGGTCAAGAAGCAACAGTGAGAATTGGACATGGAACAACAGACTGGTTCCAAATAGGATAAGGAGTATGTCAAGGCTGTATATTGTCACTCTGCTTATTTAACTTATATGCAGAGTACATCGTGAGAAACGCTGGGCTGGAGGAAGAACAAGCTGGAATCAAGATTGCTGGGAGAAATATCAATAAGCTGATATGCAGATGACACCACCCTTATGGCAGAAAGTGAAGAAGAACTAAAGAGCCTCTTGATGAAAGTGAAAGAGGAGAGGGAAAAAGTTGGCTTAAAGCTCAACATTCAGAAAACTAAGATCATGGCATCCAGTCCTATCACTTCGTGGCAAATAGATGGGGAAACAGTGGCAACAGTGTCAGACTTTATTTTTTTGGGCTCCAAAATTACTGCAGATGGTGATTGCAGCCATGAAATTAAAAGACGGTTACTCCTTGGAAGGGAAGTTGTGAGCAACCTAGACAACATATTAAAAAGCAGAGACATTACTTTGTCAGCAAAGGTCCATCTAGTCAAGGCTGTGGTTTTTCCAGTGGTCATGTATGGATGTGAGAGTTGGACTACAAAGAAAGCTGAGCGCCGAAAAATTGATGCTCTTGAACTGCGGTGTTGGAGAAGACTCTTGAGAGTCCCTTGGACTGTGAGGAGATCCAACCAGTCCATCCTAAAGGAAATCAGTCCTGGGTGTTCATTGGATGGACTGATGTTGAAGCTGAAACTCTGATAGTTTGGCCACCTGATGCGAGCAACTGACTCATTTGAAAAGACCCTGATGTTGGGAAAGATTGAAGGCAGGAGGAGAAGGGGACGATAGAGGATAAGATGGTTGGATGGCGTCACCGACTCAGTGGAGATGAGTTTGGGTAAACTCCGGGTGTTGGTGATGGACAGGGAGGCCTGGCGTGCCTCGGTTCATGGGGTCGCAGAGAGTCGACACAACTGAACTGAACTGAGCTGAACTGTCTTCACAGACTGAAGTGCATGGTGCCGTGCTGCGTGCACGGTACGAGTGCCACATCCTGCTGTCCAGGTGCAGCGTTGCCAGCCATGCTCTGGAACTGAGTTGTCTTGCTTCCCTGCAGCTTTCTTCCTGGTGATGAGCAGCTCCCCTCCTCCCGGGCCCAGCCCCTGCAACCACTGTTCCACTCAGTAGTTCTCTGAATGAGACTATTTTATTTATTTTTAAAAAATTTATTCATTTATTTTCTTTGGCTGTGTTGGGCCTTAGTCGTGACACCTGGGATCTTCCTTGGATCATTATGGAGCTTTTCTGTGTGGCTTGTGGGCTTAGTTGCCCTGTGGCATGTGGGATCTTAGTTCCCTGACCAGGGAACCTGTTATGGG
Organism: Neotragus moschatus; assembly: GCA_006410615.1. Lineage (NCBI taxonomy): Eukaryota > Metazoa > Chordata > Mammalia > Artiodactyla > Bovidae > Neotragus > Neotragus moschatus. The sequence continues at coordinate 49,458 of SJYA01002009.1, forward strand.
AACCAGGTATGTATGTAACCTGCATTATAAGGTAGATTCTTAACCACTGGACCACCAGGCAAGTCCCTGGACTGTTTTAGAGATCTTGTACAGGTGGAGTCATGCAGCGTTTGTCCTTCTGTAACTGGCTTATTTCACTTGGCATAATGTCCTCAAGGTCCATATATTGTCGCACATGGCAGAATTTGTTTTTGTTAAAGTCTGAAGCATGTCTGCCATGTGGACCTCATATTCACCTGCAGATGGGACTGAGGTTATCTCCATGTCTGGGCTGCTGTGAATGATCCTGCGCTGACCGTGGGGGGCATCGTCCAAGATCCTGATTTTAATTCTTTCAAATAAATGCTCAGAAATGGGATCACTGAGTCGTATGTGTTATGTTAGTTGCTCAGTTGTGTCCGACTCTTTGTGACCCCGTGGACTGTAGCCCACCAGGCTCCTCTGTCCGTGGGATTCTCCAGGCAAGAACACTGGAGCTGGTTGCCGTTTCCTTCTCCAGGGGATCCTCCTGGCCTAGGGGATGAACCTGGGGCTCCTGAACTGCAGGCAGATTCCCCACCGAGTCACCAGAGAAGCTCTTTGGTTTGGTTGCCAAGTTGTGTCTGACTCTCGGTGACCCTGTGGAGCATGGGTAGCCCACCATTCTCCCCTCTGTCCATGGGACTTCCCAGGCAAGAATACTAGAGTGAGTTGCCATTTTCTTCTCTGAATGCTCAGAAGTGGGATTGCTGAATCGTATGGTAGTTCAGTTTTTAATTTTTGAGGAAGCTTCATGCTGTTTGCCGTGTCAGCTGTGCCATATTGCATCTCTGCTGTCAGTGTACCGGGTTCCAGATTCTGCACATCCTCGCCAGCACTGACTCTCTCATGCCCTCTTGTTTTTGATCATGGCTGATCTGCCAGGGGTGAGGTGACGTCTCACTGTGGTTTTGATCTGCGTCTCCCTGATGGTTAGTGATGCTGAGCATCTTTTCATGCTCCTCTTGGCTGCTTGTGTGTCTTCTTTAGAAAAATGTCTGTTCAAGTCCTCCTCCCGTTTTATAATCGGGTGATTTATTAGTGTGTTTTTTTTTTTTTTAAGCTATTGGATCGTAGGAGTTCCGTATATGGTTTGGAGATTAACCCCGTATTAGATACACATCCTGCTTTACTTATGGTGGTCTTAACAACTTTGCAGTCTTTGACTTTTCACGATGTGAAAGTGATACTCGACTGTGTTTCGAGTTCTGAAGTTGATCTTTTCCTGGACCAGTGATGCAGGGTGGATGGTGCTCTCTCCCGATTCTGGGCAGCGGGCAGCACCCTGTCAGCCCTGAGAGCACAAGCGTGCACAGCTGGCACCTGGGCAGTGTGCCGCATTCGTTTTCGGCAGTGTCCAGTCTGCTGCGTGAGACCGTCCATCTGTGCTGTGTCTGTGCTTAGTTGCTCAATCCTGTCTGGCTCTTTGCGACCCCATGGACTGTTGCCTGCCAGGTTCCTCTGTCCGTGGGATTTTCCGGGCAAGAATACTGGAGTGTGTTTCCACACCCTCCTCCAGGACATCTTCCCAACCCACGTATTGAATTGATGTCTTCTGCATTGCAGGCGATCTTTACCAACTGAGCCATTAGGAAGAGACAGTCCATACTTTAGTATAAAATAGGCTTTGTGCTAGATGGTTTTGCCCACTTGTAGGCTACTGTGATTGTTCTGAGCACGTTTCAGGAAGGCCAAGCTAAGCTGTGACCTTTGCTGAGTTCGCTGTATTAAATGCATTTTCAATTCATCTTCAATTTACAATGAGTTTATCAGGATGTAACCCCATTGTGTGTCAAGGAAGATCTTCCTGTAAATATCTCCTCCAGTTGCGTGGATGCCTTTTCACGCCAATGGTTACTTCCTTTGCTTTGCAGCAGCTTTTTTATTTGTTGTAGTCCCACTTAGCTGTTTGTTTGTTTGTTTCTGTTACTTGGAGGTTTTGTTGTCATATCCGTGAAATCTTTGTCAAAACCAGTGTTTTGAACCTTTGTCCCTGTGCTTTCTTCTCGGAGTTTTACAGTTTGGGGTCTTCTGTGTAAGTCTTTAATTGACTCAGTTACCATGCATTTGTGGTGTACGGTAGGATCCCAGTTCATTGTGTTCCAGGTTCAGCTTCAGTTTCCTGGCATCGTCTGTAGCGGAGACTGTCCTTTCCCCGTGTGCGTTCTTGGCGCCCGTGGCAGAGGCGTCTGCTGTCTGTGTGTGAGTGTGTCTCTGGGCCCTCCGTTCTGTCCCGTTGCTCCGCGTGTTTGTCTTCTGCCGGTGGCGCCCTGTTTCAGTGGCTGCTGCTCTGTACTGCGTGCAGGATGTGTAACGTGTCCCCCGTCACTGCCCTCTCAGGACTGATGATGTTTGCTTATGAGCTGTTGCATTGTCCCTGTGTGCAGCTGTAGTCTCTGTTTATTATTAAGGCCTTATCCCAGGCTTCCCTGGTGGCTCAGAGGTTAAAGCGTCTGCCTGCAATGCGGGAGACCTGGGTTCAATCCCTGGGTCGGGAAGATCCCCTGGAGAGGGAAATGGCAACCCGCTCCAGTATTCTTGCCTGGAGAATCCCATGGACGGAGGGGCCTGGTGGGCTACAGTCCACGGGGTTGTGAAGAGTCAGACACGACTGAGCGACTTCACTTTCACTTTCACTTACTGCTGTGTTTCAGTATCTCAAAGAACTCATTGCTTTTTTGTCATACTTTTTTTTGGCCCGTTCTTCAGTTCAGTTCAGTTCAGTCGCTCAGTCGTGTCCGACTCTGCGACCCCGTGAATCGCAGCACGCCAGGCCTCCCTGTCCATCACCAACTCCCGGAGTTCACTCAGAGTCACGCCCATCGAGTGAGTGATGCCATCCAGCCATCTCATCCTCAGTCGTCCCCTTCTCCTCCTGCCCCCAATCCCTCCCAGCATCAGAGTCTTTTCCAATGAGTCAACTCTTCGCATGAGGTGGCCAAAGTACTGGAGTTTCAGCTTCAGCATCATTCCCTCCAAAGAAATCCCAGGGCCGATCTCCTTCAGAATGGACTGGTTGGATCTTCTTTTTAGGTCATCTTTACATGTGAACTCTGAATTAGCTTGCCTGCTCTTTACTGAGTCCCTTTACCAGACACACACATACACATACTTGCATCCCTAGAACCTGATTGGCTTTGGATTGGATTGTGTTAAATGTACAAATTAGGGACAGTGACGTCTTTATGCCATTGAGTCTTGCTTCTGAAGCTGTTGTATTTTCTCAGCTGCTTATTAGGTCTCCTCTTCTGTCATGCTCTCACATTTTCTTTATTTGCAGGAATTTTATCTGTTATTGTTATCATTATTTTTTGCTGCTCCGCATTGCTTGAGGGATGTTAGTTCTCTGACCAGGGATTAAACCCATGTCCCCTGGAGTGGAAGCACGGAGGGAGTCTTAATCGCTGGACTGCCAGGCGAGTCCCATGTCTTTTTAAATGTGGTTAGGAGTCTCTTCTGCATCTCCTCTGTGTATGTATGCACATATGACTACTCTTGATTTCTCCATGTCATTTTGTCCCGTGTTACCTTGCTGAATTCTGCTCTTTTTTAGTTAATTTTCTTGGGTTCTCCAGGTACCCAATCTTAGCAGCTGCAAATAGTGATATTTAAACTTCCCTTCCAGTTTTTTGCATTCTGGGCTCCTTCTTGTCCCTGCTCGTGTGAACAGATCCTCTAGCATTCTGGGGAGCAGTCATGCTGGTGTTGGGCATCTCTTGCCAGGCACCCTTGGGGTTTCCCTGTGGGGCAGACGTGGGTTTGGAATGAGACACATGCCTTTCATATGTCAGGAAAGAGCCTTTGCTGCCCATTTTATTGAGCATCTTATTTGTAATAAAAATGAAAAATTATTGTTGAATTTGTTAGTTTTTTTTTTTTTTTAATCACCTATGGGATGATCATGTGACTTTTCTCCCTGGACATAGTCATATGATGAACTGTACTCAGGGAGTTGCTAATGTTGAGGCATTCCTAAGTTCCTGGAATGCCCTTCACTTGGTCTGACATGGAATTACTCGAAGGTGCTGCTGGATACTTTATGCTGGTTAATTGATCGTCTGTATTGCTTTTCATAAGTAAGCTGGGTCTGGCGTTTTTCTTTTTTGGCGTGTACTTTCTTTTCGGTTTTGGCATCGGGGTTGCACCTGCTTCATAGACATCGTTTAGGTGTTTTCTGTCGGATGTGTTTGGAGAGTTGTTGAATAGTATTGAACTATATGGGGTTGCAGAGAGTCGAACACAGCTGAGCGCCTGGCACACAGGCTCATGCACGTTTGGTCTGTACGGTGTTGGTAGAGTTTGTGAAACTATTGGGACCTGGTGCTCTTCTGTGTTGTTTCTGTTTGGAGAAAGAAAATCCTTTAATATTTTTCTTTCTTTTTTGGGGGGTCAGTTAAAGATATTGTATTTTCCTAGAAAATTATCAATTTCATCTAGGTTGTTAGATTTATTCGTGTAGACTCGAGTGCAGTTATTGCTTACTATTCTCTTAATTTCCTTGGTTAACTGTGATTATTTCCTTTGTATTTGCTCTGTTTTTTTTTTTTTTTTTTTCCCTTGGTTGGATTGGCTATTTGTTTGCACTGTAGGGTTTTTTCTTCTTCAAAGAGTCACCTTTTGGATATTTTTATTAAATTAATTGTCCTTGTTTTCTGCTTCTTAATGCATCACTCTTTGCTTGTAGTTACTTTCTTTCGCTCTCTCCCAGTTTATCTTATCGTTCTTTTCCTTAGATGTTTAGATGATTGATTAATTTGTTTCTGTTCTTTTCAGAAAAGTGTTTAATATTTAAAGGCGCTTCCTTAAGTTATGATAGTGTGTTTTCCTTATCGGTGCTGTCTGGAAGTGCTGTCATTTTGGTTTGCAGTCTCTTCTGGTCCAGAAGCTGTTGAGGAGTAAGTCTTAAAAGCATCTTTTGATTTCTTGGTTTTGTTGTTACTCTAGTTTTAATTGCATTTTGATCAGAGAATTTCAGTTGTTTTGAATTTTTTGGGTTTCACAAGGTTCTTCTTGTGTTTCTAACGTGGAGTCAGTTTTCAGCTTTCTGCAGGTGCTTGGAAAGGAGACCTGCTCTGTCTTCTGGGTGTCAGCGGCCAGTGTGTGTCCTGGTCAGTGTCACCACCTGACTGTGTGTGGGTCACATGTGTCTTAATTTTTGTCTACCTGCTCTGTCGTTGACAGAGAAGTGAATTGCATTCCTGCTTGAGTCTGTTTCTGTCCTTTCCTCCTGTGTCTCCTGTGACTACTGGCGACTGTGGACTCATATCATTTTTACCCTTAAGCCCGCTCTTTGCCTCATCTCCGTGTTCCCTAGCTTTGGGTCACAAAGTGCTGCCCACCCCTCCATGTGCCTAGCGTGCCTTCACGGTCCTTCTGCCTGTCGCCTCCTGCTTCCTTCATGGGTGTTTCTTACATGCACCTGAGATTGGATTTGCTTTACCATCTAACCTGAGAATCATTTTTTCTTTGACTGGAGAAGTTAAACTCATTCACGTTGTTATTCAGTTGTTAAGTCGTGTCCGACTCTTTGCCAGCCCGTGGACTGCAGCATGTCAGGCTTCCCTGTCCTTCAGTATCTCCCGGAGTTTGCTCAGATTCATGTCCATTGAGTCAGTGATGCTGTCAAACCATCTCATTGTCTGTCTTCCTCTTCTCCTTTTGCCATCATTCTTTCCCAGCGTCAGGGCCTTTTCCTATGAGTTGGCTCTTCACATCAGATGGCCAAAGTATTGGAGCTTCAGCTTCAGCGTCAGTCCTTCCGATGAATATTCAAGGGTTGATTTACTGTAACATTGACTGATTTTATCTCCTTGCAGTCCAGGGGACTCTCAAGAGTCTTCTCCAACACCAGTTTGAAAGCATTGGTTCTTCGGCATTCAGTCTTCTTTCTGGTCCAACTCCCACATCCTATGTGACTACTGGAAAAATCATAGCTTTGACTATACGGAGCTTTGTCGGCAGAGTGATATCTCTGCTTTTTAATATGCTGTGTAGGTTTGTCATAACTTTCCTTCCAAGGAGCAAGTGTCTTTTAATTTTGTGGCTGTAGTCACCGACTGCAGTGATTTTGGAGCCCAAGGAAATAAAATGTCACCAGTTCTACTTTTTCTCCTTTGTATTTGCCGTGAAGTGATGGGATTGGATGCCATGACCTGACTAGTTCTTTGAATGTTGAGTTTTAAGCCAGTTTTTTCATCTCCTCTTTCACCTCCATCAAAAGGCTCTTTAGTTCTTTGCTTTCTGCCATAAGGGTGGTGTCATCTGCATATCTGAGGTTGTTGATATTTCTCCCAGCAATCTTGATTCCAGCTTGTGATTCATCCAGCCTAGCATTTTGCATAATGTACTCTGTATAGAAGTTAAATAAACAGGGTGACAATACACAGCCTTGATATTCTCCTTTCCCAATTTTAAACCAGTCAGTTGTTCCATGTAAGATTTTAACTGTTGCTTCTTCTCTTGCATTCAGATTTCTCAGGGAACAGGTGAGGGGGTTTGGTATTCCTGTCTCTTTAAGAATTTCCAGTTTGTTGTGATACAGACAGTCAATGGCTTTTATGTAGTCAATGAAGCAGAAGTAATTTTTTGGAATTCCTTTGCTTTCTCTATGATCCAGTGAATGTTGGCAATTTGATCTCTGGTTCCTGTGCCTTTTCTAAACCCAGCTTGAATATCTGAAAGTTCTTTGTTCACTACCATACTGCTGAAGCCTAGCTTGAAGGATTTTGAGCATTACCTACTAGCATGCAAAATGAGCACAATTGTGTTGTAGTTTCAATATTCTTTGGCATTGCTTTTCTTTGGGATTGGAATGAAAACTGACCTTTTCTAATCTTGTGGCCACTGCAGAGTCTTCCAAATTTGCTGACATAGTGAGTGTAGCACTTTAGTAGCATCATATTTTAGGATTTTAAATAGCTCAGTTGGAATTCCATCACCTCCACCAGCTCTGTTCTCAGTAATGCTTCCTAAGGCTCATTTGACTTTACACTTCAGGATATCTGGCTCTAGGTTAGTGACCACACCATCATGGTTATCCTGGTCATTAAGACTTTTTTTTTGTAGTTCTTCTGTGTATTCTTGCCACCTCTTCTTAATCTCTTCTTCTGTTAGGTCCATACTGTTTCTGTCATTCATCGTTC
>SJYA01002009.1:63254-76466 GCA_006410615.1 Neotragus moschatus
CATGCGGCTAACCAGATATCCCAGCACTGTTTATTAAAAATTCTATCCTAAATGTGCATATGTATGTGGGTCTCAGTTTAGACTTACTTTTTCATTCCGTTGTTTTGTGTTTTCCTGCCCGGTTTTAATCATAGAGACTTTCTAGCGTGTGTTACAGTCACGTCGTCGAGATAGAGCTCACGTCCCCTACAGGTCCCACCCTGACACGTGTGCTCGAGTGGTTTTCAGGGTCCTCACAGGGCGACCGCCCGTCACCGCCAGCAAAGCCCGGACCTCTGGTCACGCTGGAACAAGCCCCATACCCGCGAGCAGTCGCCTGTCCGCGTCGCGCTTCTGCAGACCCGCCTGTTGTGGGCGTTTCACAGAAACGGGGTCGTTGGTGTGTGGCCCCTGTGTCCGGCTCCCCTCAGTTAGCGTGGCGTTTTCAGATTCACCGTGTCGTAGCAGTGTTGGCCCTTCCTGCTCTGGGTTTTTAAGTCTGAAGGAGACAGTGCTTCTTATCTGCTTGTTTCCGTGGTGTCTTCCCATGTGGATGCTCTGAGCTGGCTGGTGTTTACTGGAAGGGGAGGACGACGTCTTTGTGAGCAGTGCCGTCCTGTCCGAGGACGGGGGCGCTGTCCACGTGATCTGCTCTGCCTCAGTCGGCGGAGAGACCACGGTCTCTTGTGGCCTTCGTTCCTGGACCTGTCCTCGCTCGGGTTGCTCTGGTGACTGGGGTTCTCCTCCAGCCGGCACCGGTGAGTTTACGTGCTGCTGCTTTGCCCCGCTTGTTACTTCAGGAAGCTTTAACTTGTGTCGGCATTTCCATTGCCGTTGTGCCGTTGGTAGTGAGCGTTAGTCCCCACTTCTGTTTCCCACAGAGCAAATACTCGTTTTGGGGTTAGCGGGTGTTTACCGTTTTAAGAAATATTTTTGATTGTCTTCATCAGGAATTCTGTTGATGCTGTTCTTGGTGTCCGTCTGTGGGGAAGCTTGCACCCTTTCCCTTGGGTGGATGCGGTGTCACGTTAATGGGTTCCTGCGGCCGAGCGTGCCCCACGTCCCTAGAAAGGTGAACAGGTCAGGACTGAGTTTTGTCTCCTGGTATGGCATTTAGTGTCTGGCAGCATATGCGTGGCCCGTGCTGGTGTGTAACTTCCCCGTGTTTTGCACTGCACTCACCAGGTTTCTCTATCACCGTTAATATTATAGGTGCCTCATACATGGGTCAGGAGGTTGCCCTGCTCCGTCAGCACTCTGGAATAATTTATGGAGCTCTGGAAATGCTCAGCTTTGGAAACGTGGCAGGATCCCCCGCAAAACCCTCTGGTCCTGGTGTTTTGTGGGGTGGTTTTCATGAAAACTTTCAATTTCTTTTATCCAGATTTGTCTCTTGAAGCTTTCTGTTTCCAGAGGGTCACCCCTGGTGAGCTCCATTTTCCTCAGATATTGTCCAGCCCGTCCACATTTTACAGCTTCTGTGTATAGAGGTTTGAAAGCAGGGCCGTGCTGAGTCCCTCCTGCGTTTGTCTCGGTGACCTGCCGCCCTTTTCGTTGCTGATCCTATGTCTTTGTGGTTTCTTCCCTCTTTTCTTGACTACTTAGCTCTTGGTCATCTCTGTTGTTAGTACTTTATGGAAAACAGGATTTTAATTTGTGAATTAGTTCTATTGTTTTTCTGTTCCCTGCCTCGTTAATATGATTAACTTTTGTTTTTATTCTTCTTTCCTTGTGGTTACTTTTGACTTTTTTGCTCTTTTCCAACCTTTTCAGTTAAGAATGAAGTCCATTTGATTCTGTTTTTTTTTTTTTTTTTTAATGCATGAAATATTGAGCATTTTGACTTTTTGTCTGGTAGCTGCTTTAAACATGCTCTGTTGATTTTCATAGGTGATATTTCACTTTTTTTAAAAGAATTTCTTCAGTTTAATTTTTCTTTTCCTTTCTCTAAGAGTTGTCTATTAGATTGTTTTTGAGATGGGAGGAACTTCTCAGCTTCAGAAAACATTTTAAGCATTTGTGTGTGTTATTTCACTGCCAGGGCCTGCGAGTTAGAGCTGGTTCCCGTAGCCGTGGGGTCCCGGTGCCCCGCCACGAGCTTGCTGGGGCCCCTCTTTCATTTACGATTTCTTTACTTCCTTTTAGTAGTGTTTGTTTTTAGTTATCAGTATACAGATCTTACACCTTTCTTGAATATGTTCTAGGGTTAAAAAAATATTCTAGTAGAGTTATTAGTTTGTTTTGAACTTAAAACTCCTGGACAAAGTAATTCTAGTTCTGAGAACGGTCACCATATTAACAGGAAGCCTCCACACGTATAGCCGTTTTCCCGTGCTCACTTCCTCCCCTCCCTCTTTGTGTTCATGTGCACGTCACGTGTTCCTCTGGACTGCTCGGCGAGCTGCAGATCGATGCTCCTGACCCCCCAAATGCAGACTCTCTCATGTAACCCCCGGGCTGGTGTCAGTAGCAGCATTGACACTGGCCAGGACTCTGGCCTAGGGTCTTCCTGGTGTTCCTGGGAGAGACCTTGTCAGTGAGCCCAGTGACACGTTTCCCCGCTGAATGAAATCCAGGATCCTGTTTGGTTTTGGGGGTGCCGTCCCCTTGGCCTCCTTGCACCTGGACGGTCAGGTCCTCCGTCTCTACTTGTCTGCGACGCTGGCACAGGAGAAGGCTGCAGGTCGGCTGTTCTGCGGGCCGTCTCCAGCCGGGAGTGGCTCCTGTCCCCGTGGGCCTTCGTTTTTGGCAGGAGGGCCTGGAGAGGCTGCCGTCTCCTCCTCGGTGTCTGGTGGCAGGGGCGCATGAGGTCTGATCTGTCCCCCACCGCGTGGCCCAGGTCCCGGGGTTAAGCCGACGTCCATGAAGTTTCTCCTCTGCAGAGTTGTTCTGCCTCCACTTTTAATTAGTTTCTTGGGGAAGGTTCTTTGAGACCGCGTGGCTATCCTGCCATTTATGGGACTCGCACCCACAGTTCTCAGACCCGCTGGACATTCTTGCCTGAATGAGTTACTATCGTTCCTTGACTTGTCCTCTCCTGTGTTGCTCTGGTGACTGGGCTTTTCTGTATGAGTCAGTCCTCGTAAGGATGTTGCTAATTCCATCCTTCTTTTCCCATTTGTCAGCGTCTGCTCTGATGAAGACCTTTTTCCTTTTCCCTTGTGTGTGTTTACAACCACGTGGACTCGTGGACTTTCACTTTACTTCTTTATTACAAGGCTATAACAGGGACTTGTCTGGGGGCCCAGTGGCTAAGACTGAGCTCCCTATGCAGGTGGCCTGGGTTCCACCCTGGTCAGGAAACTACCAAAGCAAAGATGGAAGACCCCCTGTGCCACCACCAAGACCTGGCACAGCCAGGTAAATCAATACACGATACATGTTTTTTAGAGGCTATAATAACTAAAAGTTATAATCTTTTATCACCATCGTCTTTTTTCATTATCAAATTGTTGCCGAGTTGGCCAGTGGAAGGAAGCCTGTCGGGCTGGCCTCTGGGCCCTTTGGCGATTGCCCTGCCTTGCTTTGATCACTTCCTTGCTCTTTCATGTAACAGAATGATCTAGGCTTATCTTACTCTCTCTGCTCCAGTCCTGGGATCAGCCATTTCTCCAAGTAGTCTTAATTCTTACCTGTGAAGAATGGTGTTTTGTAACCGAGAAACGCCCGCTCCCGTTGCTCTGGAATATCACACCATCTTAGTGGACGAGGCCCGGGAGGGTGATCGTCATGCTCACAGCTGCGTGACGAGTGGCCCACGCACGTCTGTGCGCGGTGCAGACTGCGGCCACACGCAGCCTGCCAGCTCCAGTGGGCGGGCAGGTGCTCGCGAGGGGCCCGGTGGTGCGCGAGGTGTGGCTGTGGGCTGTGGGAGGACCAGCAGAAAGCGCTGGGGCAGGCGTGGGGAGAGCATTGCAGCCACAGAGGGAGGTGCCTTGACCTCGACCCATCTGTCTGTGAGACCACGGGTGAGTCGCTTCCCCTCCCTGAATTCAGTTTTCTCATTTAAAAAATTAGGGTCTCAGGGACATCCCTGTTGGTCCAGTGGCTAAGACTCTGCGCTCCCAACGTAGGGGGCCTGGATTCAATCCCTGATCAGGGAACTGGATCCCACGCGTCCCAGTGAAGGTTGAGGATCCCATGTGCTGCAGCTGAGGCCCCGTGGCCCGGACTCTTCTCCGCAGGACGTGGCAGGCATGGGGCCAGGTGTGCTGGGCAGCCTGGTCCCCAGCGACGTCCTGCTCTTCATCCTAGGATCTCCTAGCTGCTCTGGCTCCAGAATACTCCCATCTGAAGCCACTCTGGCGGGCCCGTGGGTAGCGGTCAGTGGAGCGAGGCGTGGGTCTAGCCCAGGGAGGGCTCTGCTGTGGGGTGGTTCTCGGTGTCCTCTGGGCCCTTAGTGGGCAGCAGCCTGGGCTGCTGGGCCTGCCCTGCAGAGGTGTGGGCAGGACTGGGCATTGTGTTGCTGCTGCTCCGTCCTCCCCGAGGGCAGCGCCTCGGTCTCTGAGCAGCACAGCCCGGGGCCTCCTGCCTCCCTGGAGCTGCACCACCGGCCTGGAGCAGACCACAGAAGGCAAGCAGGGCAGGGCTCCCCAGCAGCCTCCCCGGCAGCGCGTTTGGGACCAGGTGAACGGAGGGTGTCTGGGTAGGGGGCAGGCTGTGGCCGTTCTCCCTCTGATCGGCCCAGCCCGCAGAGCCTCTTCCTCCCCGGGCCTGCTTCTCCAGGGAGCCTTCCCACATGCCTCACATGGAGAGGGCCCTGTGAGGCCTGCGGCCGCTCTTGGCCCAGGCCAGGCGTTTAGTCCCGTTGCCCCAGCCCGCTCTGCCTGTGTGGTTCAGTGAATCGCAGAGACTTCACCGCACAGGAGAGGTGCGTCCCTTGGAGTTGGGCTGACGGACCTGCTGTCTCAGCCCCTCAGCCTGGCCCCATGTCTGTGTTTCCAGGCCTGGCGTGTGGCTGGAGGAAGGGTGGCTGTGTCTGGGGGGCGCTGGGCCATGACGGCGAGTGGGCTGCAGCCCCTGCCAACCCCTGGGTCCCGCCGTGCCTGGAAGCTGGCTCCACCAGGGCTGTGCGCTGGGGAGGGGAGGAAGGGGAAGCGGGGCCGGACTGAGCCCTGTGGTTGCTTGGGGCTGGGCGGGGAGGGGAGACAGAGGAGGAAGGGTGGAGACCCCAAGGCCCTGGGGTGGGGATCGGGGGCTGTGGCCGAGCTTGGCCATGAGGGTAAGGTCTTGAGCGCTGTCAGCAGGAACACAGCCAGGGTCGGGTGGGAGCCGAGGTACTGGAGGAGGGGACTCCCTGAGTGGGTGCGTCAGGCCCCTGCCTCTGGCCTGCTGCCGAAGGCCCTCCCAGGGGTGCAGACCAGGGCGGCAGTAGGTTTGGGCTTGGTCGGGAGGAAGGATGGACGCACCTCCCTCTGCGGACCTGGGGGCCCTGCTCCTTACCTGGCCCCTGGTGTTCCTCTGGACGGGGTGGTCTCGGGCCTCCCTCCCACGTGTCTGGGGCCACCAGTCCTGACACAGCTGACGTGGGGGCCGACCAGGCCTGAGGGAGGCTGGGAGCCCTCACTGTTGGCCCTCAGGGGCTTGTGAGTGTTCGGGTGGGAGCAGGCGTGCCGGGGGCCCTTAGTGTGAGGACACGTGCCTTGAGGGTGGCCTCCTCCGCACCCCCCCTCTTGTGTGACTTGCCACCCTCTCTGGGGCTCCCTTCCTGGTACCTCCTATGGGGGAGATTGGGTCCTGGCTGAGGACAGGAGCACCTGGCCAGGTGGGGCCGGCTGGGGATGCGGCCGTGTGCTCTAACGAGGCTGGAGGTGTCCGGCGTGGGGAGGAGGCCTGCTGTGGTCAGGTCCATCACCATGCTGGGAGGACCTCACTGAGGCCGCAGCAGGAGCGAGACGCTGGGCACGGTGCAGCCCTCTGAGGAGGCTGGCTCTCCCCTGCAGAGGGGCTGCGGGGTCCCAGTGCCCTTCACCTGCTCTGCGTCAGCTCAGGCCTCCGGGAGGCTGAGAGCAGGAGGGAGAGCCCATCCTTTCCTCCCTCTCTGCCCCTGGGGCGCCCCCCTGGCCTCCAGGCCTCAGCCTGCCTCAGGGCTGCTGCTGTCCAGTGTCGCCGCGGGGCTCTGGCTCACAGACGAGCTCCTGGAGGTCTCTGACACGGCACCCTGACCCACCAAGGGCGGGCATGCTGCCCCGGTTACAGAGGAGAAAGCAGGACCAGAGATGAGAGAGTGGCTCATGCTGGGCCCCGCCAGGACCTGCTCTCCATCCTTGGGGGTCCCTCCATCGTAGTACGGGGGCAGGGCCCATGCTGGGACATCCCCGTGTAGACAGTACCACTCCTTGTCTGTTGCTGGGAGGGTCAGCCCTGGCCTTGGGGCCCCCTGGCCTCTGCGAGCCCCAGGCCGGCAAGGGAGAGCTGCAGGCAGAGGTCACGGGCAGGGCCTGCCCTACTGTGGCCTCGGGACTGGCCTTGGAGCTGGGTCGTTGGCCTCCAGCCTGGGCTGTGTCCGGGCGCCCCTTTCAGCCTGGCATCCTGTGGTGTCCTGCTGGCCAACCACTCCCTCCTCCGGGGCCTGGGGACTTTGTCCTGCGGCAGGGCTGCGTTGCTGGGGCGTTCCCTGGCACCCCTGCTTCCCCTGGTGTCCGGGGGCAGGATCTGGGCAGTCCAGGGACAGACAGCTCCCTTCAGGCTGTTGCGGGGGGCTGATGTCCAGGGTACAGCCCGGCGCCGCAGTGAGCCAGGGGCTTGAGGCGGAGGAGGCTGGCCACCCGGGTGGGCGGTCACGGAAGCTGCTCTGGAGGAGGCCTCCTGGGGAGTGGGCATCGCTCCCTGGAGTCTGGCCGGCAGTTTTGAGGCGGCCTGGGGCTCCTCCTGGGCATCCCAGCCCAGTGGTGTCCGCTGGCCCCCCGGCCTGGCCCTGCTGCAGCTTCCGTCCGCCCACTGGGCTGCCAGCAACTCTGCTCCTCCCGTGGTGGCTGCCTGCTGCCCGCCCTCGCGGTGCGGACACCCTGGTGGAGAAGTCGGCTGTGCGAGATGGGCGGGAACAGTGGACGGGAGCCGAGGGTGCAGCCTGGTGTAGGGCAGTTGGGGGGCATGGGGGGAGCCCCGGGGCTCTGTGCGCCCAGGCCCCTAAGGCCCAGAGCCCTGCCGGGGGCCCGGGCAGCAGGCAGAGGACACACTCTGGGCGTCTTCTGGCTGGGCTGGCTCTGTGGTCCCTGCGGCAGGTGGCCTCCATTTCTCAATATCCGAGCAAAAGCATAGACCGTGGGAGATCGCAGGCTACATGAGGGGCAGGCTGGGGGTCTTCCCTCCATCTCAGATCAGGACTGCCCACGACCACTCAGCTGCCTGGACGTTGGTGGCAGCCCCTTGGCCTGTTTCTGCCCCTCAGGCAACCTGTGCTGTTGGCTGGTTGCCGCAGTCCCGTCCAGCTACCCGCGTGTGACCAGGCGCCGGGTGCACCCTCGGCCCGGCGGGTCCCTAGAGCTGCCCGCAGCCTCCGCCCATGGCCAAGGGACCGTCTCACACTGGTGCCCCTCCTGTCTTCCCAGGGCTGCCCTGCCCCTTCCTCCAAGCTGTGGCTCGGAGGCTTGGTCCCTGGTCCCTGCTCCCTTCTCCTGCTTGAGCTCTGCGGACCCGCAGGGTCTCTGACGGCTCCTGCGGGAGCCCTTGCCACCCATGCGGCCAGGTCCCTGGGGCCAGCCCTCCTGCCCACACTGGACACGCGCCTGGTGCACGGCGGGTGCGTGGCTTTCCTAGTCCCTGCCCGCCCCGAGTCTCCTGGCCACACAGGACAATGCTGGGGGCCCTGGATCTTAGCTCAAGGCTGACACCTGTGCAACTGTGTTTCCAGGCCGAGCCTTCTGGAGGAGGATTTCACTGGGATTTTGCAAATTAAGCTTTAATGTTTTAAAAGTTTCCACGCATGAAGTTTAGAGAGAGAAGGAGCGCTGCGTGGTTTATTCAGGGAGAAGTCCTCCCACCCCTGCCAGTCGCCTTCTTCCCATCCCGTGGCTCCTTTGGGTGCTTCTAGGAGGCTGTTGATGGCACCCCAGTCCAGTACTCTTGCCTGGAGAATCTCATGGATATAGGAGCCTGGTGGGCTGCACTATATGGGGTCGCTAAGAGTCGGACACGACTGAGCGACTTCACTTTGACTTTTCACTTTCATGCATTGGAGAAGGAAATGGCAACCCACTCCAGTATTCTTGCTTGGAGAATCCCAGGGACAGGGAGCCTGATGGGCTGCTGTCTATGGGGTCGCACAGAGTCGGACATGACTAAAGCGATTTAGCAGCAGCAGGAGGCTGTTGACACTCTGAATAACACACTTGTGTCACTTTTCACTACCTGATCTTGTTTCCACGTTTAGACATTAGTTGTCGACTTGCAAGATGAGGTTGCAGCAGTCAGGCTCCTGGGAGTGTGGGCGGAGCCGGAGTGGAACCTGAGCTCCAGCTCTGACCGCCCCCTTCTCCCCCAATCCCGTGTTTTGTTTCCTCTGCAGGAAGGTGCGGCCCTGCGTCCTGTGAGAAGATGTCTTATGGATCCATAGCGGGCAGCGGCGGCCTGGGGAGCCGAGGTCCTTTTGGGGGGCCCTCCCAACAAGGCTATCAGCCCCTAGGTAAGGGCAGCGTGGGCGTGTGGAGGGGGCAGCATGGGTCTGCACTGTGTTACCTTGGTAACCATGGTAACCACAGAAGGATTCTGTCCTTCTGACTGGCCCTGCCTTTGACCCTGGATCGGGAGTGACCCTGGCCCCAGACGGGCCGGGGTTGTTGGCGTTGCGTCAGCACTCGGGGAGAGCAGAGTGGGAGACACTGTCCTGCCTGAGGGTGGATCCAGGCGTCCGCAGTGTCCCGTGGAGTCTGCAGGCGCTGGGGTACTTGGCGGATGGCCTTGTAGGTGCCCATGTGGACCAGGTGCTGCGTGTGGGGCACAGCCGGGGAATGGAGGCCCATAGGTGACGGGCGGCGTCCTGGGCTCCACAGGGCGGGTCTGCTTCTGGTTTCCGGGTGCCGGGCCGGGTCCCTTGCCGTGGGCTGGCTTGGCGGTCTGCTCACCCCCCAGCACCCATCCCCCTGCAGAGGGGTTTTCTGCCAGACCTGTGTCTGGGAAACTGACTCCAGGTCCTTAGGGATCCCGGGCAGACCTGACACACAGCGAGTGTGAGTTTGTGAGCATGTGTGCTCACAGACTTGAGATGTGACGCAGACTCCCGGGGCTGGACCCCACCGCCTTGCCCACCGTGGGGTGTGGATGGCGGCTTCCTGGCTTGTCCTCGAGGTTTTGCTGCCATGTCGTGTCCTTGAGCAGACCCTATGAGCGTGTGTGTGTCTCTCGACTTTGCACGGTGGAATCAGCCTGTGACTTGCTGGTTTTGCCCCAGAGTCACGGCCATCCGCCTGGCGGCCCTTCCCTCTGCCTGCTCTGGGAGCTCAGTCACATGCGACGTCGTGGCAGGCACCGCTGCTCCACGGGGGGTGGGCCGTCGGATTGCCTGTCTTGGGCCCTGTGTTTGGTGCTGAGGAGCTTGGATGCTGGCGCTGCTGGGACGGCCCCCACGAGTGGGTGGCAGTGGGGTGGGCAGCTCAGCTCCTGGTGGCCGTGCTGACCTGTCCCTGTCTGGCGGGCACTGAAGGGTGGCGGCCTTGGCTATCTGCCCGCCCACGGGCCTGGAGTGGCGTCTTCTGGCTTCAGCTCGCGTTTCTCCGGCATCTGGTGGGATCAGTTTTTCCTGCGGTCACTGGGCATTTGGGTCTCAGGTTAACTGTGTGTTTTTCCCTGCAGTTTGTCTTGCTCTTGTCAATGGGCAAGGTTTCCATGTGTCTTCTGGAGGCACCGTGCCCACCGTGCTGGCTTTTCCTTGTGGTGCTGCTGATGAAAGCCAGCTTTTAACTACAGCACCTCTGTGTTTATCAGTCTTTCTTGTCAAAATATGCATTTTTCTGCTTAATAAATTCTAGCACAAGGATAATGGTTTTGCCTTTACTTCCTCTGAAGCTTATACAATTTGTTTTTCATATTTAAGTCTTGTGATCACCTGAAATTGATTTTTGTGTATGTGGAGGGTGGAGGTAATACACTGCTTTTCTCTGTTGATGTAACAAATTGTCCCTGGGCCCTTGACTGAAAATTCCCTCTCTATAGACCTGCGGTGCCAGCTGTGTGATAAGCGTGGTATCTGTGCAGATTCTCCAGGTCAGTTTTTCTATTTCTATGCGCAGTCGCACCCTGGTTTTCACAGTTACTCTAAGTGTTGATACTGTTTAGGGCAGGTTGCTGCATTGCTGCTCCTTAGGTGCGCCCTGGACACTCTGGCCTCTGTTGCTGCATGGATTTCAGAGCCCCCTCCGATCACTCGGGCTGAGACTGGCCCATGTCCCGTGTTACTGTGAGACTCAGCCGTGCCATCCTCACCAGTCTTCTGCCCACAAGACCGTAGGCCTCTCTGTTGATGGGTCTTTAATGTCAACAAAGTTTGTAATTTTCTCCATAAATGTTTTACATATCTTTCATTAAGTTGATTTTAACAAAAGTGAAAACTTTTTTTTTTTTTTTTGGCTGCTTTTGTAAATAGAACCATTATTAATGGGACAGGGGCTTCCCAGCTGGTGCTAGTGGTAAAAAAAAAAAACCTGCCTGCCAGTGCAGGAAACGTCAGTGACGTGGGCTCAATCCTTCGGTGGGGAAGACCCACTAGAAAAGGAAATGGGAGCCCTCTCCAGCGTTCTTGCTGCCTGGAGAATCCCCATGGACAGAGGAGCCTGTCCACAGGGTCACAAAGAGTGGGACTCGGCTGAGGTGACTTAGCATGCATGCACATTAATGGAACACAGTACCCATTCCAAGACTTTGCTGCTGGTGCACACACGCACACACAACTGGTTGTTCTAGGAAGGAAAGTGCAGGTTTTACATAATATTTGCATCTTATTTTTAAACTTCCTGAATGTGGGAAATTCCATACAGAAAAGTAGACACAGTGGCGTCATGAGCCCAGCACTGGCCCGCTGGACATGGGGGTCATGCCCCGGGCTGGCCCAGTGTCACCTGCGCGCTTGCGACCCCCTTCCCCCAGACATCGGCACATCTCCTGGGTGGCCATCTCAGGGCGGGTCCCCTTTCTGTGCCCAGATGTCACCCAGATGCAGCGGGGGCTTCCTCCCACCCACGAGTGCCAGGAGCCCCGGTGCATCTGGGCTCCCGGCAAGAGGCACACGCCACTGTTGATGGTGCCTTTCCAGTCTTTCCAGGCCTCTGGATGCTCCCGTTTTAGTTTCCCTTTCTTCTTTTTGTCCCTGGATTTGATTTCTTGAAGAAGCCAGCTTTCCCCTGTGGAACGTAGTTGAGTTCTATCCACTGACAAAGTCACTGACGAAAGGTCCTGCCATGTTGCTGAAGTCTTTTTATTAATTGTAATAATTTGTTGAGTCTTGAGTTTTCTGTAAAGACAGTGTCACTTACGAATAATGACAGTGTTCACCTCTTTTGTGTCCACGCTTTTATCTTTTATGTGTTTTTCCTTCTGTCTTGAGCCCACCGGAAGCTCTAGTTCAACTCTGAGTAAAAATGGTGATTGTGGCCCCTCTTCTATTACTGTTATTTTATTTTCTATTATTATTATTGTTATTTTATTTTCTATTATTTTTTCCAGGCTGCGCTGTGTGGCTTGTGGGATCTTAGTTCCCTGAGCAGAGATAGAACCCATGCTGCCTGCACTGGGGGCATGGAGTCCTAACCACTGGCCTGCCAGGGAAGTCCCAGAGACTGTGTTCCCTTTTCTGTTATTATTATATTTTTTTAGGCTGTGTCGGGTGGCATATGGGCTCTTCGTCCTGCTGACTATGTTCTTTGTAAGGTTTTGGAAGAACAAGATTGCTCCTGTCCAGTGTCTGGGATTTCGCTGTAAAACCTCCTCCCTCGGGAGGGCCTGGAGCTCCTCTGTGGACTGCCTGTTACTCATGCCATCTGCAACAGCTGTCCAGGCTCTCTGCTTCTTCGGTCAGCTTGCTGTGCTTCTGTGGATGC
Organism: Neotragus moschatus; assembly: GCA_006410615.1. Lineage (NCBI taxonomy): Eukaryota > Metazoa > Chordata > Mammalia > Artiodactyla > Bovidae > Neotragus > Neotragus moschatus. The sequence continues at coordinate 75,263 of SJYA01002009.1, forward strand.
GTGTCTGCTTTTCTGAATGTTCGCGTTGACTGAAGTAGCACGGTACGCAGTCGCATGTTATCCAGTGGGACCTGGGCAGCGTCACTCTGTGTTCAGGGGCGCGGCCACGAGGGCAGCAACCCTGGTTCCGACCGCCTGCTCTGCCGCGATCCAGCTGGGCCCCGACCACCGGGAGATGGACAGGGTTAGGCTCCCCTCTGGCGCGGGGGAGATGGAGCGAATTAACAGGCTGAGCTCTACTCCTGTCGTTTCACTAGCGTCCTCAGCCCCTGGATCACACCCTCTTTTATTCCTAATATTGTTTAATTGTTGCTCCCAATTTTCTTGTTTTGTCATCAACGTCGACAGACTCGTGGCAGCTTTATAACCCCCTCCAAAGGGCTGACTTGATTTTCTGAATCTCTATTAAAAGCTAGTTTTAAAATCTGATGGATTTCTTTCTGCCCACATTTTTACTGTTTTCCCCCTTCTTTCTTTGAGTTGATTCTGTTTCATTTTCCTAACTCCTAAGATCATTCATATCCAGTTTTTATTCATTTCTGATAAAAGCATTACCGTTATAAACGTCCAAATAATCATGGTTTTAGTTGAATCTCACAATTCAAAAATATATAACGTTTTTAAAGTTAATGTTTAGTTGTAAATATTTAATTTCCCTTGTGAATTCTTCTTTAACCCAGGATTTATTTAGAATTGTAGTTCACTTCTGAACATGTGTATTTCTTCCTAGTTCTCTTTTGAAGCTGATTTCTATATTAATTACATTTCTGTCAGAAAAGCGTCTGCATTTGCTGACAGCTGTTGAGACTGGGGCTGCTTCTGGGGCACTGGGTGTGATTCTGGGGGTGACCAGCAGGGCTGCCAGGGAGGCGGGCTGGGGCTCCAGGCCAGGATGGAGGGCCCTCGCTGAGACCCCAGGTATGGGAGCAGCTGTGATCGCCACTGCCTGCTGCGTGCCAAGCCCTGAGTGTTACGGGTTACTCGGGGACCGTAAAGTTAATTATGCAGAGATTAGGGTGGGCTCCTGCCATACAGTCCCATCACAGATGCAGCAGAAAGCCAAATGGGAAGTGACTATCATGTAAAGAACTCACATAAATGGGAGGAAACCCTCCAGATCTGTGTACAGACGGGCCAAGTCTGAAGAGAGGGTGTGGCTCACAGACCGTGAGAAGGTACCTGGAGAGATGGATGCGAACTTGGC
>SJYA01002009.1:90868-113534 GCA_006410615.1 Neotragus moschatus
ACCCCCCGTGCCCGCCCCCCCAGGCACACAGTGCAGCAGGAGACCAACCGCACGATCGCGGCCGGTGCCGGCACCCTGAAGCAGACGGCCGAGCTCCTGCGGGGCTGCCCCCGGGTATGTTCCCAGGGACTGGAGGGCGGTGGGGGCCTGGGCAGAGGGTGGGGTGGAGGATGCCGAACACGCGGCGGCTCGGGCAGAGGGCGTGGGTTCCACCATTCGCTGGGCACCAGCACAGGCTGGACAGCAGTGTGGGTGCCCGGTGGCCCCAGGCCACGCGCCCTCAGAGGGCAGGTCTTGCAGAGCTGGTCTCACTGAGCGTGGCTGGCCTGCTGCTGCCCCTGCAGCTCCTTCCTGCTTCTGGGCTTGCATGGTGGCAGTGAAGGCTGGGTTTGGGACTGGAGATGCAGGGCCTGGGGAGTGTTGCGGCCCTCCCAGGAGCTGATGGGAGGTGCTGGGGCAGGAGGGGTCCAGGAGCCTGTGTCTGAGTCCTGGTCCCAGGGCCTGGGACCAACACAGCTCTGGTGGTGCTGACGCTGCCTGCTGAGAAGAGGGTGGGGGCACCTGGTGGCCCGGCGGTGCCAAAATCTAGGGCCTGCCTGCCTATTTCCTCATTTGTCTGTATGTCTTGAGTGCTGGCTCTGGGCTAGGTGTCATTCTGAAACTGGAGTGCAGAAGTGAACAGGAGACGAGGTCTTGTTCCATCAGGAAGGCAGAGGCTGTGTGTGAGTGCTGAGGTGCTGGGGGGCGGATGGGCGATTTGCTGCCTGTGAGACGCAGCCTCACTTGTGGTTAGGTGCTTCAGGGCTCTGCTCCACCCTCAACGTGGCCTTCAGCTCGGGCCTGAGACCTCCTGAGCTGTCAGGCCAGGTCAGCTGTCAGGGGTCGTAACACCTCTCCCTGGAGTGGTTTGTTCTGGACAGGCATAGCACGTGAGAGCTGCAGGCCTCGTGGTCATTGCAGACGGCGTGTGTGTGTGTTGTGTGTGTGTGTAGACGGCGTGTGTGTGTGTGTGTGTGTGTATAGATGGCGTGTGTGTGTGTGTGTGTGTGTGTGTGTGTATTGGGTGGAGATGGTGTGTGTGTGTATTGGGTGGAGATGGTGTCCGTGGTGATGCTGGCTGTGCCCTTGGAGCCTTTGCTAGCCTTCGAGAGGATGGAGGTGATGGTAAAGTAGGCAGGGTGAGCCCAACTCTAATGATGGAGGGAGTGGAGATGCCCATGAGGCTGGGGGTGGATGTGGTGCAGGTGCCAGGCGGGCCAGGAGGGGCCTGGGAGTGTGCCCAGGGATGGAGGCATGGCACGGACGGGATGCGGCCTCGGTCGACTGTTGAAGCTCCATTGTCTCTTTGCAGCAGGAGTGTCTTCAGCTAGATCGCCTAAAAACTCAGCTATCAGACGCCATCCAGCGCTATGGAGTGGTGCAGAAGGTGAGGCCCTGCACAGATGCCCTGAGCACCCGCCCTGGGCCAGCCCCATCCCCTAAAGCGGCCGGGGGCCTCCCTGCAGACCTTTGATGGTTGCCAGCACCCGCCTGGTGTGACCTCAGTATGTGTGCAGTGAGGGACGTTTTCCTCTGGAGTGCTGCCCCAGAGGGTCCTCGCAAGAGCCCCCTGGAGGTGGAGGACAGGGGGAAGTATGTGGGAAGAGGCCGTTCAGCAGATGGTCTGCCTGGGGACACCCAGCCAGGCTCTCGGTTTTCCAGAGTCCTTGGGCAGCTCCGTTCTCTTGGAGCTGAAGGTGTGCTTCACTGTTGGTCATTGTCCAATATTTTGTGTTTATCTGACCATTCTCTCTTCCCTACCTTTTCTGTTCTCCCCACCTCCCTCCTCTTGTACTTTATCCAACAGAAAATTGCAGAGAAGTCCAGAGCACTGCTTCCCACGGCACAGAGGGGCAGCAAGCAGCAGGTGAGTGCTGAGTATTTACTGTGGTCAGTGAGTGTTAGGGGACAGCATAGAATCCATGCCCTTGGGACTCCAAGGAAGGGCAGGGAGGACCAAGGTCTTACTGTATAGCACAGAGAGCTATATTCTATTCATAGATTTAAATATGTATATGAGAAAGGAAGTGTGAAAATCAGTGATCCAATTCTCAATCTCAAGTAGCTAGAATAACAAAAAATTAAATCCAGAGAAAATACATAGGAAGAAGCAGAAACCAATGAAATATAAAATAGATACACAATAGACAAATTCAACAAAGCGAAAGGTCAGTGCTTTACAGTGAGTAATAAAATTAAGTCCTACAAGGTTAATCAAAATACAGGGAGAAAATACAAATTACTAGTATCAAGAATGAAAATACATATATAATTAAAGCTTCTAAAAATGGAAAAAGTAATAAGATAATATGAGCAACGTATGCCTATCAATTTAACAACTTAATGAAATACAGATTTTTAAAGAAAAATGTTAACTTACCAAGATGTGTAAAAAATCTGGAAAGTACAGTATTTATTAAAGAAACGGAATCCATAATTTAAAAACATCCCAGCAATGAAACTTCAGACCAGATGGCTTTAGAGATGAGTTTTCTCAAATATTTGAGGAATAAGTTATACCAGTTTACACAAACACTTACATAGAATATAAAAAGAGAATACCTCTCACCTTGCTTTATCCTCCTAAGTCACTTCAGTCGTGTCTGACTCTGCGATCCCATAGACGGCAGCCCACCAGGCTCCACCGTCCCTGGGATTCTCCAAGCAAGAACACTGGAGTGGGTTGCCATTTCCTTCTCCAGTGCATGAAAGTGAAACGTGAAAGTGAAGTTCCTCAGTTGTGTCCGACCCTCAGCGACCCCATGGACTGCAGCCCACCAGGCTTCTCCGTCCATGGGATTTTCCAGGCAAGAGTACTAGAGCTGTCTCTTATACACATCTTCTCTTCCCTACCTTTTCTGTTCTCCCCACCTCCCTCCTCTTGTACTTTATCCAACAGAAAATTGCAGAGAAGTCCAGAGCACTGCTTCCCACGGCACAGAGGGGCAGCAAGCAGCAGGTGAGTGCTGAGTATTTACTGTGGTCAGTGAGTGTTAGGGGACAGCATAGAATCCATGCCCTTGGGACTCCAAGGAAGGGCAGGGAGGACCAAGGTCTTACTGTATAGCACAGAGAGCTATATTCTATTCATAGATTTAAATATGTATATGAGAAAGGAAGTGTGAAAATCAGTGATCCAATTCTCAATCTCAAGTAGCTAGAATAACAAAAAATTAAATCCAGAGAAAATACATAGGAAGAAGCAGAAACCAATGAAATATAAAATAGATACACAATAGACAAATTCAACAAAGCGAAAGGTCAGTGCTTTACAGTGAGTAATAAAATTAAGTCCTACAAGGTTAATCAAAATACAGGGAGAAAATACAAATTACTAGTATCAAGAATGAAAATACATATATAATTAAAGCTTCTAAAAATGGAAAAAGTAATAAGATAATATGAGCAACGTATGCCTATCAATTTAACAACTTAATGAAATACAGATTTTTAAAGAAAAATGTTAACTTACCAAGATGTGTAAAAAATCTGGAAAGTACAGTATTTATTAAAGAAACGGAATCCATAATTTAAAAACATCCCAGCAATGAAACTTCAGACCAGATGGCTTTAGAGATGAGTTTTCTCAAATATTTGAGGAATAAGTTATACCAGTTTACACAAACACTTACATAGAATATAAAAAGAGAATACCTCTCACCTTGCTTTATCCTCCTAAGTCACTTCAGTCGTGTCTGACTCTGCGATCCCATAGACGGCAGCCCACCAGGCTCCACCGTCCCTGGGATTCTCCAAGCAAGAACACTGGAGTGGGTTGCCATTTCCTTCTCCAGTGCATGAAAGTGAAACGTGAAAGTGAAGTTCCTCAGTTGTGTCCGACCCTCAGCGACCCCATGGACTGCAGCCCACCAGGCTTCTCCGTCCATGGGATTTTCCAGGCAAGAGTACTAGAGTGGGGTGCCATTGCCTTGCTTTATGAGGCTAGTAAATTTTAATTCCAAATTCTTATGAGGACTTTGCAAGAAAGAAAACAAGATGTCTTATAAGCCTAGAAGCAAAGACTCCTAACCAAAATATTAAAAAAAGATTCTTTATTTGGCTGCACTGGTCTTAGCTGTGCCATGTGGGATCTAGTTCCTTGACCAGAGATTGATCCCAGGCCCACTGCATGGGCAGCATGGAGTCTTAGCCATTGGACCGTCAGGGAAGTCCCCGAGCCAAAGCATTAATACACTAAGTCTAGCAATGTATAGAAAGATAATACACCATTCTAAAATGGGATTTATTCTAGGAGTGCAAAATAGGTTTACAGTCAGAAATAATCAGAATAATTTATCGTGTTTATATAGTAAGTAAGGAATATCTACTTGATCATCTCCATAGACCTAGAAGAGCATTTGGTAAAATTCAACATCCACTTGGGGAGATCCAAAATTTTCCACAAATGAGTACTGAATAGGAATGCCTTTAATCTGATAAAGCATATCTTCAAAAGTCCAGTAGTCAGCAGTGCCCCTTACTGGTGAGATATTAAAATCTTTGCTCCTGAGAGTGCGGGTGAGACCTGGTGTCCAGTAGTATTGCTTCTGCTCTTCAGTGTACTGCAGGGAATATCCACTGCAATAAGACAGGAGAAAGAAAGAAAAGGTGTAGAAACTGGGAAGGAAGAAATCCCCTCATAGACATCATGATTGTGCAACTAGAAAATCTGAATGAATCTGGCAAAACTTAGAATTAATGAGTGAATGTAACAGGATCTCTGTTACCATGTTAATGTGCAAGAAAATACTGTGGATGCCAGCAGAAGACAATTTGGAAATGATGTTAAAAAGAGACAGCACTTATCGTAGCATCAAAACTAGGAGGAAGTGATCCAGTTGTTTAAGCCTCTATGTAGAAAACTACAAAACATGACTGAAGAGAGATTAAAGAAGGTTAAATGATGGAGGGACACACCGTATTTGTAGATTGGAAAGTTTGATACACAGAGAAGTCAGTTCTCACTGGATGCTTCTATACGTCCAATACAATCCAGACAAAAATCCTAGCAGGTTTTCAATGTGCGTGTAAATTGTCAAGCTGATTACAAAACGTATATGGAAATATAAAGGGTCCCAAATAGTGAAGACAGTTTTCAAGAACAGAACTGGAGGATTTACACTCCCAGGTATCAGAACACAAGATAGAGCTATAGATATTAAAACAGCGTGGTATTTGCTGACGGCTAAGCTGATAGACCAGTGGAGACGCAGACGCACACGGACGTGGTTGCCTGGGTGGTGCAGGGTGCACTGCCAGAGTGGGAAGTGCAGGGTCTGCACCAGGCTTGATGCTGATCGGCTGATGGCTGAGCTGGGAAGGGTCCTGTCGGGCATATGGCAAGCACAGGTCCAAACACGCCACCCTCTGGTCTCCGCGTTGGAGCTGGTGGGGAGCAGCGTGTAGGACGAGATGTGCACGCAGGTGGCAGCCGACTCAGGCCTGCGGACCTTCTAGGCCAGGGCCATTGCTGTGGCCAGAGAGGGACTGGAGGACTCTGAACCAGGCTGCCACCCCCAGCGGACCCTTCCCCTCAGGTCGCCCAACTCAGAATGCCTTCTGGGATCGCAGATCTGGGCATGAACAGTAAGGTAGTGGAGTGTCTGGAAGCTGCCCTTGGAGGCTGTCGTCCTCTCGCACAGAAGAAAATGCACTTGCTGTGAAGAAAAGGTGGTGAAGTTGACTTTGTTAAAGTCTGGACACCCCGAGAGTGAAGAGGCGTCCCACAGAACGAGCAAAGGCACTTGCACAATGCACATCTGCAAAGGATTTACATCCACAATATGTAAAGGTCTCTTACAGATCATAGGTGCAGATGGCTCCATATCTAACATAAAAGGGCAAGCGCCTTGGGGGTCACATTGGAAAGGGGACATCGGAGTGGCTGGTGAGCACATGGATGTGGTCAGTGTGTGTCGTTGGAAACATGCAGAGTGAACCCACTCCATCTCTGCACACCTTGCACCCACCAACACAACTAAAAAGAACAGGTGAAAACTCGGGAGAAGGCCACGTGCCAGGGAAGCTGTGGAGCAGCTGGAGATCGCACGCACTAGACGGGAGTGTGTGTGGTGCCCCTACTCTGATTGCTGAACGTGTCTGTGGGGCGAAAGGTCTTCCTGCCTGGGCCTTGCAGCTCCTTCCAGGTGTGTACCCAGTGGAAAGTCACGTCAGAGAACGCTAAGCACAGCACAATATGCGGTAGCTGAGGAGAGCCAGCCTACAGCACTTGTGCTGAGTCTGTGCGTGAAAGACTGGCAGCAGAAGGATCGTCTGTGGGCAGCAAGTCCTGGTGCTCTCAGTCACACGCTGAGCACAGAGGACAGAGGTCCAGACCGGGCCGAAGCAACAGGCAGAGTCGGAAGCCAGACGGTCTTTGCTTGCGGGCAGTGTCCTGAGAAGGGGCTTGGAATGTCTATGCCTTGACCTGGAAGTCTTTCCTTGGTTAAAGTTCACAGACCTGTCCACGTGTGATTTGTGCATTCAACTGCTCATGCCCTATTTCAGTAGAATGTTTCCTAAAGGGGAAGAGAATGGCCAGCAGTGCTTCCGAGAAGTTATGAGAGGTGATGTCCAGAAATTTTCCCAGGCTGTAGTGGGTGAGCTGACACTGCAGATTCAGCCTGGGGATGCTGTTGCGTTGATGGTCCAGAGTTTGGGGCCACCATTTGCAGGCTGGTGGTCCCGGCAGGAGCAGAGGTGCCTGCCTGTTCTCCAAGCCAAGTGCCGGCATGGCTGGAAGCAGGTCGACCTCCTTGGCTGTGTTGTCCGCCGCCTCAACTGGGTCCTGGCTCAGCCTCCCACCAGGGTCAGGCCCAACTGGTGGGCAGCCCCTGGGGGCTCCTGGGCTGGATGCTGTCCTCAGGCAGGGCGGAGCCTGTCCTGTGCCAGGAATGCTCTCCAGGCATTGCCAGCGCCAGTGTGGTGTGTAGTCCCTGGAGCCCTGTTTCCCTGGGCTACAGCAGGAGAGACCACCTCACCTGCACATCTGCGGGGGGCTCTTTAGTCGTGTGTCCCCCTCAGAGCCGCACCTCAGCGGCGGCTCCATTACTTAACATGGGGCTGCTGGGGGAGGATTGAGCGTCCCACCAATCCTTTATTCTGGGCTTTGCGGAGCTCCCAGAGATGTCCATCAGCTGACCACAGCCTTTGCTGTTTGGAGGAATGGATGACCAGTCTTGGGGCTGCTACACAGAAGCTGTGTTTCCCAAGAAACACAGCTCTCATCCTGACCCCTGCCCTCCTGCCCGGGTCACGGATACTCCCACGCGGAGTCCTGGATCAGAGTTTGTGAGACAGTGGCCTGTTTCCCAGAGCCCCTGAGAGCCCTAGGTCCTGCCTGGCCGCTCACTGGCCTCCCTGAACCCTCACTGGGCTCCATCTCTTCTCACGGGAAATTGCTTGGTCCCCCTCCCACCCAGCAGTCATATTGAATTGTTGGATCATGGGCGTGAAACGGACATATCAGAGCAGGACCCAAGCCCTCGGCCTTGGAGCGAAGAGAAAGCCACCTTTGTTGGCTGCCCAGTGAGCTGGAAAACCATCCCCTGGCCACGTTCTGCGCTGTGGCCCCAGCGCCCTGCCAGCAAACCCTAATCCTGGCTTCAGAGCTCAAGACCCAGACCGAGGCTTTGTGAGAAGACAGCATGCTTTCTGATTATTCAGGAGGGGTCTGGGCGGGGCCAGCCATCTCTCCTTCCCTGGTCCCTTGTCCTGAGACACTCGGGGAGGGCGGGCCATACCTGTGGGGGCCAGGGTGTGCACCCATGACTGCAGGGAGGCTGGCCCCCTTTCCTTGCACTTTCCGGGGGCTTCCATGGAACCAGACTCCAGGTGGCCAAATGTGGCACCCTGTCACTTGCTCACGTCGTGTGTCTGAGTCACTGTCGCTGGCCAGCCCATGCTCCTGGTTGTGCTCCCAGCCCATGCTGGCCAGGTTGTGCTCATGGCAGGGCTGCAGAGGGCGCGTCCACACCTCATCGCTGGGTGCACGGCCTGGACTCTTCCCATGGGAGGTGCCCCAGGCCAGTGGAATCAGTGGGGCTCTGGGTCAGGTGCCCTTTTCTGGAGCAGCCTCTGCTGCAGGGAAGGGTGTACCATCGGGGTCCCCTGCAGGCACAGGGGCCCCTGTACCCCGTGACTCACTCGCATGGGGACTTCCGGCACCCCATGGCCCCTGGCCGGGGCTTTCACATGTGCTTCCTGGTTGGGGCCTCACCCTCATCCCCGTCCATCCTGTCCATGGCTCTGGACGCAGCCCCATCACATGGACGTGAAGGCTGAGGTGGGAGAAGTTAAGAATGAGCCAGGTCACACAGCTCATCAGCAGAGCTGAGCTCTCCCAGTCCCCTTGCCGTCTGCGAGGGGCCCCAGGTGCTGTTCCTCCTGCTGGGAGTGCGGGTGTGCCCGGCAGGGGTGGGGTGGACACAGGCCTCGGACCATGGGTGTGGGCTGCTGTTCCTGTCTGGCGGAGAAGGCTGAGGCTGAGTGCACGTGACAGCCCTGGGCCTTCGGCGGGCTGCTTCCGAGCCTGACCTGACGCGCCCCACAGCTCAGGCGGGGCTGGGGCCGCAGAGAGGAGGAGGTGCAGGCACGCGGCCTGGCCCCGGCCAGCCCCCACCGGCTGCTGCCCGCCTGGCACCGCTTGCTTCCTCCGCCCACAGCGGGAAGGGAGGTGATAATTGCCACCTTGGACGAGGAGTGCTCGTCCACAGAGTTTTTAGATCTTTTATTTTATATTCATCCATCCACGTGTTTATTTATGTAAAGGCCTCCCTGCTCGCTGAGGTGAACACGTGGTCTGGAGGGAGCGCTCTGGCTCTGGGAGGAGGACGGCTGCATGTGGATGTGCCCCCTGTGATCGTGGGGCACGTGCCCACCCTGCTGGGACCCGTTGCAGGCAGGCCTGGGACGGCACTAGCTGAGTGCTTAGGCCACGGCAGGGGCTCGGTGTCTGCCCGCCATCACAGTGGCCCCAGCACCCGCAGCCCTGTGGGGCAGCCCCGACTGACAGGCTGGGGCCTGGCCCCCACAGAGCCGGGCTGGGGGCTCCCGGGTGCCCGGTGCGGGCCTGGCCCGGCGGTAGTAGGCTGTGTGCTAACAGTGGTCTGTGTCTCGGCAGAGCCCCCAGGCCGCCTTTGCTGAGCTGGCTGATGGTGAGAAGATCTTCAACGGGGGCGATGGTGTGTGGTCAGGCCACGAGCAGGCGCTGCTTCCCGAGATCACCGAGGAGGACCTGGAGGCCATCCGGCTGCGTGAGGAGGCCATCCTGCAGATTGAGGTGCGGCTGCGTGCACGGGCGAGCATGCACGTGCGTGTGCACACGGGAACCCCGAGTCCTGGCCGTGGCTGCTCTCGGCGTGCCACCAGTGTGGGTTAGGCTGGCCCGTACCCAGCACACTGAGGCCTGCTCCCGTCTCAGCCCAGGGCGTGGGACCTCACCTCACTGATCCTCGCCCGAGCTTGGGCACGCGGGCCACCCGTGGAGGGTGCAGAGTCTGGAGAGCCCGTGTCTTGTCCCCGCCCGCCTGTGTTTACCAGTGAGGTCAGCCCTCTGACCTGAAGCCTGGGGCCTGGGCCCGTGCCCAGGAGGCACAGCCAGTCCCCAGGGCTGCCTCCGTCACTGCACACGGAGGTTTCCAGAAGGTGTTCTGCTCTGATGAGGCCCTTCAATGCCCAGAACAGTTCCCTGAGGATAGTGTTTGAGTGGTTGAGTGAACTGCCGGAACTGAACTGGTGATTTGGTGGGGCTGCGAGCAGGTGGCGGTGGTGCTGGGGTTCCGACCTTGGGGCAGGGGCGGGGCCGCTGGTTTTTTCCCTAGTTGGTGTGTGTGTAATGCATGCTGCCAGATGTTTCCCTAGCCAGGTATGGTCTCTGACAGCTGCCAGAGGTGTGCAGGCCCCTGAGTGGGGGTGCGAGGGTATGAGTGGACGTGCAGGTGAGTGTGCGAGCTAGTGAGTGTGAGTGTGCACTGGGGCCTGTCTCCTGTTGTGGGACGTGCGTTTATGAGAATGTGGCTCTCGGGATGCTTGGTTCTCTTGGTGGTGGCCCTGAGCCCCTGAGTGTGTGTTCCCTCCTCCCTCTGGGCCTCGGCTTTACCTGCAGGAAGAGATGCTGGGGGCCTGCCTGACCCCCAGACCCCAGGAGCTGCGTTTCTGGAACAAAGTTTCCCTGAAGCAGCTTCCTTTAGAGAAACGGGAACTTGGGCTGAAAAACTGAGTCACTGGCTGAGGACCTGTCACCGTGTCTGCAGTGGGCAGGTCTGCGCTCCTGAGGGCGGTGGATGCCCCGCTTACTGCTGCCCCCTGCCCTACTCTGCCCAGCAGAGCCCCCCGACACACACCCACCACACTCCACTGCTAGAGAGGAAGGCTGCGCACGGCCTGTCTCAGAAGGCAGGCCTCTCCTCCTTGCCAAGCTGCTCCAGGAAGGACTGGACACACAGATGTCTTCCCCTGCTGCTGGCACCTGAGACCAGCTTTCCCCGAGAGCTCAGAACAGTCGGGGGCCCCTGCCCCACAGCTCAGGGGGCTGGCAGGCCTGTGGCGAGAGGGACCCATTGCTGCTTCAGTTCGAGAACTGAAGTCCTCTTAGGAGGACGCTCGGGTTGGACCATCTTGGTGGGACGAGGGCCTCCAGGGTTGACGTGGCCTCGGTTGGGCGTGCAGGGCGCAGAGGTGCAGGCTCCACTGCAGGGTCTGGCTTGGGAACATGAGTAGGGTGGGGTGACCCCCCGGAAATGCAGGGAGCTCCTGAGCAGGGGTGGGCTACACTTTGAGATCCAAGGCCCAGCAGGTCGTGGGGTTGGTTTGCTCAGGGGGTTGCCTGTGCCTTGATGGCCTCTCCTGGCTGACATGCTGCAGGAGGGGACCCTGGGATGGGGTTAGGGAGGCCCAGGCGCTGCCAGCCCGTCCTCGTCTGAGCGGTGAGTATGGTGGGTTCACGGGGGCCGTGGACAGGACCTGAGGCCAGCCTCGCTGCTCCGCTGTGTCCCCACCTGTGTGTGGGTGACGCCGTATGCAGCAGATGTCGGCTGGAGGGTGATAGCTGCGGGTCGGGGTCAGCATCCCTGGTTTCCTCCCCCTCTCATCCTTCTTCCCCCACCTGTCGTCTTTGGAAATGGGAGAAAGAGACAGATCGTCATTGGCCATCACACAGCCGTCCCCCAGGTTTGCAGCTGTCCTGATGCCAGCACGCATGTCTGGGAGGTGACTAGGCAGCCCAGTGCCTGCCTGTGGCAGCAGAAGCCTGTCCCGGAGTGGGTGGCGGGCCCTGGCCCCTCCAGGGCCGCTTGAGCCCCCCTGCCCAGGTTTCTCGAGGCTGTCTGGTTCTGCAGGGCTGGGCTGCCATGAACAGGCAGAGCTCTGGGGAGGGGCTGTGGGAGCAGCGTCGGGCCGACACGTGGGGCATTTCTCTCCCTGGCCACTGCAGATTGTCTCCATGTGGCCACTGCTGCCCGCACCCTGACTCTGTCCCCACGTTCCCAGGGGGCATTGGACGTGTGTGGTTTATGCACACATAGCGTCACCGGACAGAAGGAGACCTGTGGTCCCGGAGCCCCTTTGAGGCCCTGGGCTGCCCTCAGGGACCTCCCTATTGGCTGGGCGGTAGGGGTGTGGACAGATGGGGAAACCAAGGCCCGTAAAGTGGGATTACAGTCGCAGCCAGAGGCTTGCCACCTCACATCCCTTCATGTTCCTCTCTCTTTTCTGCCTCTTGGCTGGTGATGGGTGTTTTCATGGCAGCTGCCGAGCCAGGAACAGCTGATGCTGATGGGGGCAGACTGATGGGTCCACTCCCTGCCCCTCCTCCCCAGGTCACCCTCTGGGCAAAATGAGGCTTCAGGTGCCTTGTCCTGACTTTAGGTCCACGTCTCCGCTAGCCAGCTGGATGACCTGGGTTTTGCTGCTTGCCTCGGTCGTTGTTTCTGTGAAACGAGTGGGTCAGGGCACCTGGGCTTGCCGGCCAGGGTCAGGTGGTGAGTGGGCAGGAGGCTGAGGGCTGCCAGGGCCTCTGTTGATTCTGGGCCCTTGCCTGGCTCAGTGGCCCCTGGACCTGCCCAGTTAGGTTTCAGATGAGGGTGTCTTGCTATTTGGGGTGGTGTGCGCCTTGAGGACCTCCACCCAACCTCCCAGGGCAGCCCATCCCCTGGCAGCACCAACTGTCCTCTGAGGCCCGCTGGGGGCTCTCCGTCTGNGGGGGCGGGGGAAGAGGGACACACTGGCCAGGTCCTGGCCCAGAGACCTCAGCCCCACTGAGCAGGGCGGACAAGGGAGCCCACTTAGCGGGCGGCAAGGAGCCCAGGTCTGCGAGGCGGGGCCACACTGCTCCAGGGCTGGAGAGGGCCGCCCCCCAGAGGACCCAGGAGGATGTGCCCGAGAGCCAGCTGGAGGGTGGCAGGAGCACAAGGCCGTGTGGGGCCCGCAGAGTAGATGTGTATAAGAGACAGCCCCCGCACTGGGCTCCTGTGCCAGGCTGAGGGGAGCTCAGAGCCTGCAGGAGCCAGGCCTGCCGGGCAGGCCGCTGCGACGGGCAGGTGCGCACAGGGCCCTCTGGGGCGCCTTTGGGGCTCCACCTCCTCCCGCCCTGCTCTTTGGCCTCCCAACCGAGGGCCCCTCCCTGACGCTGGTCCCAAGTGGGTCAGCACGTGGACTCCAAAACTCCCAGGGCCCCAAGGGTCAGGGTATAGGTGCCACTCGGGGACACTCAGGTCACGGGCTGGGGGTGCTTGGCAGACAAAGTGGGGCATCCCCAGTCCACTGTGGCGACCCCTGCAGCTCAGGCTGAGCTGGGGGCTGGGAGACAGGGTGGGCCGCTCCCGAGGGGCGGGGGTGTGCCCGCCAGTCCCCTTTCCTGGGAGACCACCCTCCCAGAGGGCGGGGACAGGGCCTCCAGAATGGCCTTCTCCCAGGGGCAAGGACATCTATGGCCAGCAGCTTGCCCAGTGTCCCCACTGCGGCAGCCGGCTTGCTTCGTGGGCCTTTGGCACACTTGCTGTTGGCCAGATGCTAACGGGTGACCCCCACTCCGTCCCCACAAGGCTGTCCTCCCACTCTGCGGGCCCCACACGGCCTCGTGCTCCCGCCTCCCTCCAGCTGGCTCTCGGGCACATCCTCCTGGGTCCTCTGGGGGGCGGCCCTCTCCAGCCCTGGAGCAGTGTGGCCCCGCCTCGCAGACCTGGGCTCCTTGCCGCCCGCTAAGTGGGCTCCCTTGTCCGCCCTGCTCAGTGGGGCTGAGGTCTCTGGGCCAGGACCTGGCCAGTGTGTCCCTCTTCCCCCGCCCCCACCCTGAGCCTGGACCTTGCTGACACTTCAGCACCTTGTTCCCTTTTATTTTCAGGTTTGGCTCAGATGTTCCATATCTAAGGTTTCATTTCCCTGCATTGTCTATCACTCTGTTTAATTAATTGTCTTGTTAACCATTCCTTTTCTTGCAGGAGACTGTAAGCTCCATGGAAGCAGGGGTGTTTGTCTTAGTCTGGCTGTGTTCCTGCACCTGCAGGATGCCTGGCACTGTCTGGGCACTCAGGGCCTTTCTCTGGGACAGGCAGATGGAGGGGCTGGGGGGATGGATGGGTGGATGGGGATGGGGATGGATGGTGGGGGTGTGGATGGATGGTGGATGGATGGTGGGNGGCTGTGTGCCCACAGGCTGATCTGCCTGGGAGCTGGGACCCTAAACTCCCATCCCTGAGCAGCGCTCTGGAGCCAGCCTGGTCTTCTCTGAGATCACCTAGGAGGCTGCTGCCTGGGGGTCCCGGAGGGGTATGACCCCAGGCTCCCTTGCCACCCTCTCCCCACAGTCTGGCCTGCTTTGCCTGGAGGGTGCCCCCTGCTGACCCCTCACAGCGGCTCATGGCTGGGGGGTCAGGCCTCAGGTGTGCCTGCGGGTCAGCCTGCTGCTGGGGCGATGTCCCCTGAGTCCGCCCTTGCTCCCTCGGCCACCAAGCTGGCGGAGACGGGCTGCAGCCCAGGGCCCTGGGACACCGCCACTCCCCTTATTCCCTCCAAGGTGCCTTCCTTACTTCTTGAAGAGGGCTAGGGTTGCTCTTTATTCAAAAGGATAACTCCAGTGGTTGGGGGGCTCTTGAGCCAGGAGAACGCTGTGACAGATGGGCAAACCCCGGAGGACTGGGACTCCCGCTGTCTTCTGCAGGGGCAGGGGGCGGGGAAGCAGAGCTGGAAGGGCTCTGGCCTGGGGCGTGTCCTGGCGGCCCAGGTTGTGAGAGGAGCCAGCTCAGACTTGACCAGCATGCCTCCTGTCCTGATGGGTCAGGGGGCCGGTCAGCGGTTCGGCTCACCATGAGAACGCACAGAGTGGACGTTAGGGGTGTGGGCCCCCCTCAGCTGGGGGAGTCATTGGCGGCGTTGAGTGGGAAGGGGTCTCTATAGTAGGCGGTTCCTGGGGCACAGCAGGCGCCGGGGGCCCAGCCTGAACCTCTGTTCCAGAGAGTGGTTAGTTCATCCCTGGATGACTCAGAGGGTCACAGGCCTGAGGGCGAAGCGGGGCCCTAGGACGGCCTGCCGGGGACATGGGGCCACTGTGCTCCTCGTCAGCTGAGAGATGGGCACGAGTCAGCGTTGGAGTCTCGGCATGGTCAAAAGAGGGAAAGAAAAGAAAAGATAAAGGCTCTAAGTCGTGTCCAACTCCTGAGAGCCCATGGACTGTAGCCCGCCAGGCTCCTCTGTCCATGGGATTCTCCAGGCAAGAGTACTGGAGTGGGTTGCCATCCCTTCTCTAGAGAGGGGAGCCGGGAACCAAGAAGGGTGCCAGTGTCAAAGGTCACGTCCACGTCCAAGAGGCTGGTGAATGGAGACCTCCCTGGTGGCGGTCTCTTGATGACGACCTTCTGGAGATGGGATGCGGTGCCCTTGGCATGCTGTCTGGTGGCGGGGGAGGGTGTTCACCCACACGAGGCCCCCCCGGTGCTGCTGCTCTGTGCATCTGGAGCACTGGGGGCATCTTGGCTCAGGCTGGCGGGCCAGGTCAGTGCTGCTCTGCCGGGCCAGCCAGGAGCAGCCGGCACCCTGGCAGCGGCCACCTGGCTCCTGACCGACTCCGTGCATGGGCCGCTGGGCATGGCGGGTGTGGAGGGTGGGCAGCAGGGGCCTGGGAGCGACCCCGGGCCCCAGATGGCCGGGCCAGCGCTGGCTCCTGGCCACCACTTGCAGCCGCGGCCCTGACCGTGTTTGGGGGGCTGCTTTCTACAGAAACGTGGTGTGGGGAGGGGACCTGGAGGCGGCGGCCCCCGTGTGTCTGCAGCAGTTAGAGATTAGCCTTGGCCACTGCATCTCCCGAAGTGGGAGGCCTCTCCTGAAGCCCTGAAGGGAGCTGGACTGGGGACCTGCCGTCCCACCCAGGCGGCTCTGGGTTCTTGGGGTCAGTGCTGCTTGGTCAGTGCTGCCCGCCCCAGTAGCCATGTGTCCCCGTCGGAGCCGGGCCACAGCTACGTGTCACTGCTCCAGCTTCCACCCCTACCCACCCACCTCGGGCAGGCAGCCTGCGGTCCTGGGCCCCCGGAGGTCCCGGGCTCATGGCTTCTGCTCAGCCACCCCTCCCACCCTCTCCTTCGCTGAGACTCTGTCCCTGTGCCTGAGGGAAGGGGTCCACCACACGCGTGCTAAGTTTGCCAGTGGCTGGGGCACGAGGCCTCCCGGGAGCGAGCCCGCCATCCCTGGTGCTGATTAGGTGTCTCGACTGCCGGGGCTGCCCCGCTCCTGGCAACCGGGGGTATCCCAGGAGAGCCCCTGGTGCCGGGGCTTCCCTGCCTACTCAGCGGTGACCTCATGCAATGTGTAGAGACTAAGCACCCTGAAAGGCCCCTTGGAGCCCCTGAGTCCAAGACTCAGGACCTCCAGGGTTCTGCCCATGGTGCGGGCTCAGTGGCTGAGGTCGAGGCTGGCTGTTGGAGGCCTTGGGGCGGGGACCTGGAAGAGTGGGGAGGTAGGCTTAATCTCCTTGAGGTCTGGCTGAGGCTGTGGGCGTCACGAGTGACCTCAGGGTCTGGACCTTCGGGTTGCACCTGAGTTCAGCCTTCCCACCAGCAGCCTCATCCAGGGAGGGCTGTGGGGATGCAGATCCCCAGAAGTGGATCCAGGCCAGAGGTCATCCGAGGCCCTGCACTCATCACCACCTTCCCGGCAGTGGGCCCGGTTCCCGCAGAGCCGTAGTGTCTGCCGTGTATAAGCCCAGTAATTGAATTGCGATTGATAGTACTTGTCGGTTTAAGATCATGCTAATTGCTTCATTTCCCAGAACGCTCCTAAAAAGAAAATGAATCTCCCTGCGATGTTTAGCAGTGGGGTGAAATGACCCTGGTGGAAATGAATCCAGGGTCCTGATGGGCTACAGGGTGGTGGACGGGCGGCAGGGGTGTGGCACCTGCATCTCAGAGGTGTGGAGGGGCCTCCCCTCCTGGCTCTACCCTGGCCACGCGCCTGGCACTGAGGGAGAAGGCTTGGATTTGCTGGGTGGGAGGTATGGGAACTTGACTCCTAGGTGAGCGGCTTTGCCCAGGGCCACCTGGCTGGGCAGTGGAGGAGCCATCTGCTGCAGGGAAGGGGCTCAGAGCCCTGCCCTCCCCCTTTCTGAGAGGCCCTTCTTGAACCCCTGTGACGTCGGTGCGCCCAGCACAGCCCCAGGCGTGTGCTGTGTGAGTGGCATGCCCACATCCTTCATCAACATCACTTCTACTTTGTTGGGCGAGTGGAGTTAAGATAGAGGAGGGTGGCAGGGAGAATGCAAGCGGCCGGCATGACGAGCAGGGGGGGACGTACACCAGAGTCTCCGGGTCCAAGTGCTGCTTTTTACCCCACTCACTAGCTTCAAGAAGTTCCTCAGTCTTCAGACAGCAGTGGGGCTTCCACCCATCCACCATCCACTACTCTTCTGTCCATCTACCCATCTGTTTCGCTTCCATCCGCCATCCATCTATCCATCCACTATTCGTCTCTCCGTTCATTCACCCATCCAGTTTAGCATCCATCCATCCACTATCCATCCACCCACCGCCCAGCATCCACCTGCCCACCACCCACTATTCATCCATCTACCATCTACCACCCACGTGTGCCGGCCATGCTGGGTGCTGGGTGTACAGAGAGGGGCAAGCTGGCCCCTCAGTTGAGGAGTCACAGGAGGAGACGAGGAGTGAGGTGTCTGCAGGACTGAGGGGCCTGTGGGAGGTGCACTGAGCCCTCTGCTCTGGATGCCCTCTTCTTTCCTCTAGGCAGGCCTACACGTCAGTGTTGGGGACGCCATCCTGCAGAAGACTGCATCCTCCCAGGGGCCAGTGCTGGGTCCTCCGCATCCAGTGAGGGCATCACGGCCCTGGGATGCTCAGCGTGGGCTTTGACCTTCGGGTTGGGGGACAGTGTGCTTCAGATCCCAGCAATATCTCTGAATTGAGGGGTGACCCTAGGCTCATTTCTGGTTCTTGGCCGTGCCCTTGACCTCTGAACTGCGGCCCCAGGGACCTAACAGCTGTCCTCTTCTTTCCACAGAGCGACCTGTTAGATGTGAACCAGATCATCAAGGACTTGGCCTCCATGGTTTCGGAGCAAGGAGAGGCCATCGGTGGGTACCCACAGTGTCCACCAATCCACCTGACCCACCCGCCCTAGGCCATCCTTGGGGGACCCTGCATATGGTTTCGACTCGAGTCCCTGCAGCAGCTGCCCCAGGGAGGGGTGGGCTTGGTCTGGAGGGGCTGCCCGGCAGACAGTGGGGCCTGGGCAGGTTCTGGTGGTCCGAGCCTCTGCCGACCACCCTCTGTGCCCTCCTGCCAGGTTGGTCCGGTCCAACCCCTCAGGAGGGCCAGCCTGGGATGCCCCCTGAGGGGCGGGCCTCTCCTCCTTCCTGTAGGAGCGTCCAGGCCGCCTCACCCTGTGCCTTCCTCCCAGGAGTGTGTGCAGTGGGAACTGGCTGCGCGGGGAGAGCCATCCTGCCCCTGCGGTGGCCCCGTTCCCTCCACGCGAGGGCCCCCACCCCACCAGCCCGGCTGTCCAGCCGTGTGGCTGTAAGGCTTTCCCGCTCCTCCTCCCGTGCCCAGGTGCCTGGGGCGGTTCTGGGCCACAGCCCGCGGCCCTCAGGAGCCAGGCGGCTCCTGGTGCCCAGAGCCGCTTGATTAACAGGCAGCTTGGGGCCGGGGCCCAGGCCTCCCCACACCCCTCTCCACCCTGATCTCGGGCTGAGTTGTCACCTCGATGGGGCCTGGAGGCCGGGGCATGCTGAGGCCCAGGTATGTCCTGCTCCCCAAGAGGCAGCCCAGTCCCCCTCCCTCGGTGTGTGCTGCACCTCCAGGAGCAGAGTGAATGAGGGGATTGGGCCATGCTGCCTGCCAGCCCCTCAGTGGTCCGTAAGCCTGGGTGCCCACGGGACCCCACTTCTGCTGTGGGCAGCTCTGGGCATCACCCGTCCTGGCTCACGGCACCTCTCCTGGAACCCTCCCTGTCTCACGTGCTCGATTGCCTCTGTGGGTGACCGTCTCAGGGTGGGTGTGCAGAATGCTTTGTATGCTCCAGATGGACAGCCAGGTGTTTTCCTGGATGGTCACCAGATGGTCACTTGGTCCCCGTGATGGGCCAGTGAGGAGGGCGGCTCCGCTGGGTGGGGGACCGGCGAGGACTGACCTCCTCCAGTGCCAGGCCTGCTGGAGGGGTGGGCCCCAGTGCCCAGAGTAGCCACGGCCCGGGACCCTGCTGCGTGCCGGAGTGGGTGTCCCTGGGACAGCGGGTGTCAGTGAGGCCCACGTCCCCCCCCGGCAGGGGCAGTGGGGCCAGCCCGCCGCCCTCAGCCTCCGGTGCCTTTCCAGGGTCCAGCAGCAGCAAGGCCTCGTGCAGGCGCAGCTCCAGCCCCGAGCCGGCCGCGGCAGCCCTGCTGCCCGGGCCGGGCCCCCACTCGCGCGCCAAGACGCGGAAGCCCAACTTCAGCCCCCAGGAGACGGAGGTGCTGGTACGGAGGGTGACGCGCCACCACTCGCTGCTGTTCGGGGCGTTGCGGGGCCCGCCCGCCCGCAAACACCGGGTGTGGAGCAAGATCCTGCAGGCGGTGAACGCGCTGGGCTACTGCCGCCGGGACCTGGGCGATGTCAAGCACAAGTGGCGGGACCTGCGCGGGGTGGTGCGCAGGAAGCTGGCCGAGTGCCCCCGCAGCCCCGCCAGCCTCACGCCTGTCGAGCGCATGGTGGCCGAGACCTTCGCAGCCCTGGGCACCCCCGGGGAGGGCCGTGCCGTCGAGCCCCTGCCAAGTAAGTGGCTCCCCACAGCCTGCCCGGAGCCTCCAGCAAGGCCCGCTCTGCGTCCAGACGGGGAGGCCAAGGCTCCAGGCCAGAGAGGGGTGCTCCTCGCCTGTGTCACTCAGCCGCAGGCCAGGCCAGGCAGCGTCAAGGGCCCTCAGCCTCCCAGGGCACCCTGACTCCAGAGCCCCAGGCCCACCGCCGGCGCCTTTGCGGCCGCTCCTGACCCTGGCAAGGAAGACGGTGGCCTGGCTGGGTCTTGGCCGCCGCCTCCAGCTCCTCCTCCTCCTGCTCCTCGTCCTCCTGCTCTCAAGACACCTCTGCAAGCCCATCACAGCGCCCTTCACTGCAGTAGCATTGGTTCTACCCACAGCTCGAAGCGGGCCCCCACAGACCCTCGCCTCCCCCATCCTGGGGAGCTGTTGGAAGGACTTTAGGGAGAAGCTGAAAGCAGGACCAAGTGCGTCCTGAGGGCTGCCGAGCGGACAGCAGGAGGGCCTGCAGGAACAGCAGGGGCCGTCGACGCCCCAGCAGAGACCCGAGCAGACCTTTTTGGGGGGGTCTCCATCAAACAGACAGGGGCAGGTCAGAGATGCACATGGACCCAGGACACAGCTGTGCCCTGGGCTGGACTAAGTCACAGGCCTGGACGATGGGGCAGGGCCTGCCTGTTAGTCATAGAGGGGCCACCTATTCTACCGGCAGAGCCAGACCCGGCTTTGGGGTGCTGCAGGTGGGCACACTCTTAGGCTCAGGGGAGCTGGCGGGGGGGACCCCGGGTGCTCAGACCCGTCCTGCCAGCCCCCCCGCCTGGGAGTGGGGCAGGAGCTCAGTGGCCCCAGTGTGTGATGCTTGGTTCTGCAAGTTCCGCCATGAGGCCCAGCTCAGCCCAGATGTCCCACCCGCCCTGGTGGGCTGGCACCCCGTCCCCCATCCCTCGTGACCCTCAGGCTCTCTCCCATTGGGGCAGCCAGCTGCTGACCTGTCCCTCAGTGCCCAGGCTGCACCTGTGTTTATGGGTGCCGGTTCTGCCTCAGGCCCTGGGCGGTCGAGGGAGATGTGTTCACTTCTGTTCAGTTGCTCAGTCGTGTCCGACTCTTTGCGACCCCATGGACTGGAGCATGCCAGGCCTCCCTGTCCGTCACCAACTCCCAGAGTTTACTCAAACTCGTGTCCATTGAGTCGGTGATGCCATCCAGCCATCTCATCCTCTGTTGTCCCTTTCTCCTCCCACCTTCAATTTTTCCCAGCATCAGGGGAGATGTGTGCATGTAGCCATTTCTTCCTCTCAGTTTTTGCCAAAATGCGTGAATTCAGAGGCTCGTCCTCTCTTCCTAAGAGTTGGCTTGATGCATGTGTGCGTCTTGACAGGTCAGCCCACAGAGCACCAGCTGGTCTCTGCTGAGGGCTGTGCGCACAGCTGTGGTCACTGCCCGCTTGTCTGGGCAGCACCGGGTGTTGCTTCTTGCGGGGAGAGGAAAGAGTATAGAGAATTGCTCTGGTGCTCCTGGGGGTTCCAGCCCTGTTCCTACCGGATCAAGGGCCCTCCCTGGTCCTGACTCACCCCTGCCCTGTGCCCGCCAGCCTGGGTGCGTGTTGTCGCAGGGTAGGGTGGACTTGTGGGTGTTTTATGTGATACCGCCTTTTCATCCCCAGTGCCGCGGAGGGGTGTCTTCTGATGTCCCAGGGTGGCTCAGCTGTGCTGCTGGGGTGACGTCTTGGGGGCTCTGCCGACATACCCAGCAGGCCCCTGCTTGAAGTCCCTGGTCCCCACTTGGAGCTGCACGGTCGTCAGAACCAGCTGCATGGTGCGGGGATGCCGGCGGCCGTCATGTGCTGATGTCCTGGGGGGCAGTGGTGTCGCCAGACCCCGATGGCCGTCTTCACGGCAGCTCTCTGTGTGCAGAGCTGTTCCTGGGCTGGACTCACCTGTTCTGAGGGGCTGCCAGGCCCCAAGGACAGACAGTGCCAGGGTCTCTATCCTGACACTCAGGAGGGCCAGGGCCCATGCCGAGTGGGTGGGCAGTGCCCATTCCCACAGCCTCTGGCCTCTGGAAGCCGGACTCCCTGTTTGTGCCTCCCCATCCCCTGCTCCGGGTGACCAGAGGGTCTCCTCTCTGTAATTGCTTGTGTTGTCTTGATTTGCAGATAGTATTGAAGCTGGCCTTGAGGCTGCGTCCTCGCACACAGAGGCGGCCAGTGAGCTCCTCGCTGGAGCCAGCCGGCACCAAGTAAGTCAGTGTGAGGGCATGGCTCTCCACCCCTGCCCGCGCCGGAGGGGCAGGCCTGCAGGGTCTTCCCTGCGCCCAGGCCTACTGCTGTGGGGGAGGGGAGCGGTAGGGGTGCGGGCTGCGTGCCCAGGACGGTCAGCCTTGCCTGCCCCGGTCTGCACCCGCACCGAGGCCGTGTCCCAGGCCTGTGCCCCTGGCTCAGCGAGCGAGAGGGCAAGGGTGAGGGGTGAGCAGCTCCCAGGGGCAGATCTCGCTGCCGTGGGCGCCGGTGGGGCTGCGGCTCCCCAGCCTGGTGGGCGGCACCCGGCTGCCCCGACAGGAGGCCCTGTGGCTTCGGTTGTCCTGGAGGGCGGGACTGTGGAGAGGGCTCCCTGTCTGCCCCGGGCCAGGAGCGGGGCTGGAGCTGGTGGGGCCTTGCCACTTAGGATGTGTCAGCTGGCTCCAGGGCAGTGAGGACCAGTGTCTGACCCTCGTTGGCTTGAGTCAGGGCATCAGGCAGCTCTGGGGACACTGCTGCGACACAGCCGTGAGCCCCTGGCCGGGCCGGGGTCCAGCAGGAAGTGGGTGCCGTGAGCGTCCTCTGCCTGCTGCCCACCCCCAGGCTCCCTGCTCCGTGCCGGGCCCTCACTCAGAGACAGAGCCCCAAGAGCCTGTGTCTCCCAGAGCTCACGTTCTAGGGGTGGGGTGGGCGGACAGTGCAGTCCAGTGACTCAGGGCCCTGGGCCCGCTGAGGCAGGCAGGGCTTCTCGGGGCGTGCCAGGCAGGAGCAGGGCAGAGGCCGAGGAAGGGGCTGCCCAGGCAGGCTCAGGCTGCCGCGGCCAGGGAATGAACCTGTGTGGGCCGTGGCACCGGGGGCAGGGAGGGGTTGGGAAGGTGGTGGACGCTGTCTGTGTCCCCTGGGGACTTTGGAACATCAGCACTGTGCTGGGAGAGGGACTCGGGTTGCCTCCAGGGAGGAGGGGCACAGAGTGGGGCCAGCCACAGGGGAGAGTGGCCCCTCCCAGCAGAGCCTTCCTCTCTAGGCTTCCTCGGTGGGGAGCCTGGAGGCCACTGGACTCTGCGAGGACGTGTCGTGGTGGCGCCCACTGGGCCCACTGCTAGCCGCCTCGTTTTTGCGTCGGGGCCCCCTGACTCCTCCGTGAGGGCAAAGGTTGGGCGCGC
>SJYA01002009.1:121973-133976 GCA_006410615.1 Neotragus moschatus
CTGTGGGGTGGGGTCGGGGGGAGGGAGGGTGGCCCTTACCTGGGCCTCGAGCTGGGCCCCAGGCCGGCCCTTTCCCACCCTGCTCTGTTTGCTCTTCCAGTCCCTCTCAGTGATTGCCAGCAGAAACAGAACCCCAGCAAACATTTCAGTCTGCTCATTACTGGGCTCGCTGCGCCTGGGTGGATGGGCAGAGGTCACGGGCACAGCACAGGGAAACTGGGGAGCCCTGCGCCCTGCTCTGCCCCACCTGCCCCCGTGTCCTTGGCAACTCGCAGCAGCTTCAGGTTGGGTGGGTCTGTGTTCAAGCCTGCAGCCTAGCTTCAGTGGGACTCTGTGGGCTGTCCCTGCCCCCCACCAAGCCCCGCCCCCCAGCTCTCAAGCAGGTGTGGGGACCAGACCTGTGTCGGGAGTACTTGGAGCCCACAGGCAGCAGGGAGGGGCTCATTTCCTGGGGCCCAAGGTGGGCAACTGCAGCCGTGAGCTCCTGTGGGCCCCTCCTAGTGAGGCCCCCTCACCCTTTCTTGACCGGGAAGAAGTCTGCTCAGGGGAGGTGAGCCCGCCCTTGGGGCCCCCTCCCGAGTTCTTCCTGCTGCCCTAATCTCACTAGTAGAGCTCCCTTTGAGTGTGGGAGTCCAGCCTGGTGCTGGCGGCCAGCCTGGCACACGCCCCCGATTTGTAGACTAGGGTCAGGGATGTCCTTGAGGCCCGAGAGGAAGTGCTACGGAGATGACTGAAATGCCAGCCCCGTGGGCCAGACCTGGATGGAGGATAAATCCCCACGGCCTCCCAAGGGGGAAGGAAGTATCTCGGGGCTGTACGTGCGTGCTCAGTCACAGTCGTGTCTAACTCTTTGCAGCCCCATGCACTGTAGCCCGCCAGGCTCCTCCGTCCATGGGGTTCTCCAGGCAGGAATACTGGAGTGGGCTGCCGTTTCCTTCTCCAGGGGACCTTCCTGATGCAGGGTTTGAGCCCATGTCTGTCTTGTCTCCTGCATTGGCAGGTGGATTCTTTACCACTGAGCCTCCTGGGAAGCCCCTGAGGGGTGGTGGGACTGTCTTAAGCTAGAAATGCCTGCCCCCTGCTTCCCTCCAACCCTGAGGGGTACCTTTGAGCCCTCAAGATGAGAGGAGTCTCAACCCCTGCTCAGGTGGACCCCATGAGGCCAGACGGTGAAGGCTCATCCAAAATTCCGAAACACAGAGCCAGCACTGCTCCCAGCCCGGGAGGGGCACGGGGGTGGGCAGGCCCTGGGGTGGTGCCCATTGTGTGCGTGTGCTCAGGCGTGTTTTGCTGTGCATGAAATTTATGTGTGTTTACGTGTGTGTTGTATGTGCCTGTGCACTGGTGTGCAGAGATGTGTGCCCCTTGCTTGCCTCCCAGGCAGAGTTGGGAGCCTGGAGATGGGTGTGGTCCACTTCCTGGATGGGGCGCCAGGTGTGCAGAAGGGCTTCTCCAGGAGGCAGCTGATCTGCAGGAGGCAGAAAAAAGCCGGACTCTGGGCAGAGGAAGGGCTGCACGCCTGGGACCAGGCCTCCAGCCTCTGCACTGCCCACCCTGACCCGGGAGGAGGCGGGGTGCCGGCCTGCACCTCACAGTTCCTGGCCCCTGGTCAGACAGGCCCTCTCTAGGGCGGGTCTGCAGAGAGCCCGGGCCCTGTCCACAGTGCTCCTGATCCCCAGCCTCCAGGTGGCCCTTCTAATGGAGCTTCCTCCTGGGCTGACTGTTCCAAGCTGAGCCTCTGAGGGCAAGGTGGGCAGATGGGGCCAGGGGTCCCACATAAAGACGATGGTCTGGAGGAGGTAGGAGGCTCCCAGAGGCAGTGCCTGGTGTCTGGCCCAGTCCTGGCGTTGATTGACCCTGGCTCTCTGGGGTGCTGGGCTCACAGAGGACTCCAGCTTATGCCAGTGGCCTCAGTGTCTCCCCTGCAGGACCTTCCTGCCCCTACCCCTGTCCACTTTTCTGCAGGGAGGGTCGTGGGAACCCCTGGCCCCTGGAGAGAAAGGAGGAAGGAGGCTAAGGCTGCAGTCACCCCTGGGCCGGGGTTGGGCTGGGAGTGGGGAATTGGCTCCTCCGGAGAGGTGACGAGGGGACACTGCCCCTTGGCGGGGTGATGGGGATGGCTGTGTGTGTGGGAAGGTCCCTTTCAAGGCAGAAACAATGCAGTTTTGAAGTGGTAGGGAATTTGGGCTCATTTTCAGCAGCTGTATGCAAATTGAATGCAAATGAGCCTGCCTCCCTTCCAGTACCCAGGAGAGGCCCAGGAAAACGGGGGTCTGGAGAACCAGATCAGCCCAGCATCCTGTCCTCATCCATAGCAAGAACCCCCTTCTTCAGAAGCTGGGCCGAGTAGGGGACACTGCTGCTTTTGTAACACGTGAGGACAGTCCCTTGGAGGCCAACAGACTGGGTTCTAGTCCCAGCTCTGCAGTGACTGCCCGTGTATGACTTTGAGTACACTGCTGAATCTCTCTGCTCTGTTTTCCTTTGCTGTAAAACACAAACTGGTAATGCTGGTTGCCTGGGGAGCACTCAACACAGTGACTTGTTCTGATGGTGGTGGCGGTGGTGGTGGTGATAAGTTTGGTGATGGCGATGGTGATGGTAGTGATGGTGGTGATGGTGATGGCAGTGATGGTAGTGATCGTGGTGGTGATGGTGGTGATGAAGGTGATGGTGATGTTGGTCGTGATGGTGGTGTGGTCTGTAGTATTTTGTTACAGGCACCTGAGCTGACTGACACACTGGGAATGGTGAGGGTGACGATGGTGGTGGTGATGATAATGGTAAAGATGGTGAAGATGGTGGTGATGGTAGTGATGATGGTGGTGGTGATGGTGAAAATGGTGATGATAATGGTGAAGCTGGTGATGGTGGTGATGGTGGTAATGGTGGTGGGAGTGGTGCTGATGGTGGAGGGGGGGATCCGGCTGTGGTGGTGATTTGGGGATAAGAGCAAGTCCTCCACAACAGGTCTGGGACCGAACCTGGGAGAAGGGAGAAGAAAGTGGTCTCTGTCTGTGAGATGCTTGGATCACGTGGAGGCCTCCCTGAGGTGGGGCTGACACCCTAACTTGTGTCTTTACCCTCCAACCCCCGGAGGCCTCTGTCCCTAGGAGCTCCGCTCTCCGCAGTACCTCCACGGTTGTTGCCCTTCGGGGCTGCCAGTGTGCCTGACTTAGGGCGACTGTGACATTGGCCTGGGAACCTTCCTTTCCAGAGGCCCTGCTGTGCCAGGAGGGTGGGGCAGGTGGGGGTGGGGAGCACAGGGAGGACGGCGCGGGCTCGACGGCAGCCCCAGGCCCCCCTCCTTCCTCTGCACTGCACTGTGGCGCCCCCACCCCGCTGTCCTTATCCTGCCTCTGGGACCTGCCTCCCCAGGCCTCCAGCTCCCCGGGCAGGCACGTGTGCGTCTCTGCCCTCCTGGCCGACCCACGGGCCAAGTGCAACGTGAGTGTCCGGGACCTGCCGGAGGAGCCGCTGCACTCCCCACCAAGCAGTGAGGGTGGTCAGGGGATGGAGCTACAGTATGCGGAGCCCCAGAGCGTGGCCGGTCCCCGTCCTGCTCTCGTGACAAATAGCCACTGTTGCCCACTTTCTGATGTGGGGCTGACATTCAGGAAAAGCCAGCATTTGCCCCAGATCGTGCAGCTGGCGACAGTGCGGGGCCAGAATTTGAATCCAGGTCTCTGGTGCCCAGGCTTGCCCGTGCATCTCGGGATTTCTGGCCAAACCAGGTGAGTGTCATGCTGGAAGGACCTGGCAGTGGGAGGAACTTGGGGGGATACCCACAGAGAGACGGGGTGCAAGGGTCTGGGGGGCAGCCCCCACACCACCCACCATATGCAGACAGGGCTTCAGAGTGCTCTGGCAGCCCAGGGAATAATTTTCCTGTCCATCACCTCGAGCTGCTGGAGGTGATCCGGAGAGGGCAGTGGGCTTGGTTGGGGGGAGCAGCTCCTCAGTGGAGGGAGGGGCAAGGCTGGGGCAAGGGGGAGGCCTCCAAGCCAGGCCTCAGAACACATAGGCTGCCTGGAGGCCGGCCACAGCCTCAAGGCTTAGATCTCAGAGGAATCCAGCTGGCTGGGCCCTGCCTTCCGCAGACAGATATAAATTGTTTCATTGAAAACCTCAGTGCTACCAGGCCCACGGGACCGGCCCTCAGCTCTCCTATGCTTTCTGCTGGGAAAGAAGGGGAGAGGGAGGCAGAACTGGAGCCCCCTCAGAGAGAAGCCGGGAGTATCTGCGTGGAATTAATTGCTATCCCTGGAATAGGCTCAGCTCTTAGTGCAGCCCCATCCCAGGCCAGCCTCAGGTCTGAAGGGGTGTGGGGGCCACGGGGATGAGGGACAGGTGGGTGGCCATGGTGGGGTGGCCTGAGACTTCCTACCTGTCTCTTCCCTGGCCTGTCCCCAGCCCTGCAAGGTCGTGTCCCTGCTGCCATTCCTGCAGCATCACACGCGTGAAGTCACAGCCATCAGTGGCCAGGTGGGCACCCCTGTCATCCACCTCTGATGGACAAGCCCATCCTGCCATGGAGTCTGTCCTTCCTGAATCAGCATCACCTGCCTGTCCAGTCTCCCCAGAATGCCACCTGCCCTGGGACGGCCTGGCCTGGCCTGGCTCCTTGTCTGTGTAAGGGCTCAGACGCCATCCTCCAGGGTGGGAGGCACAGGGCAGGGTGGAGTGGGCTTGTGTCCCAGCTCTGTGCATTGCCCCCTCACTCAGCCGATCCTCACATCTGCCATCTGAGGGGCAGGCAGGAGGCAGTGTGCCCACTGTACAGAAGAGACAGCCGGGTTGTGGGGAATGGTTGGGGCACACCCTGTGCAAGGAAGATCCCCGAATGGGGATGCGGTGCTGAGGCTGCCCCTGGCCTTATGTGGGTGTGATGGCGGCAGGGATGACAGTAAGCAACAGGGGGCCTGCAGGGCTGTCTGGTCCTGACCAGCTCCTCCTGGGGAAGGAACGGAGCTTAGAACTGGCCCAGCCTGAGTTCTGGCTGTGTTAATTACTTGCTGTGTGACTTTGACGAGGCCTCGTACAATCTCTGAGCCGTTCTCGTCAGGAGGAATCCCCTTGCCCAGGAAAACTGCCAGTAATGCCCTTCGGGAACCCAGCACAGGCAGGCCTTCTTGCAGCGAGCACTGTCTCCGCCAGCACCATCGTCAGGGTGGAGGGCAGGACCCCAGCCTCAGACTATCTGTGAGGAGAGCAGAGGCCCAGAGAGGCTCAGAGCCTTGGCCTAGGTCACTCAGCCAGTCGCGGTCTCAGCCCGGATGGAAACCCTGGTGCCTGAGTCCTGGCCGTACTCCTCCACCTGCTGCCAATGCATTATTAATCTGGCCCTCCTTGGAAGACAAGCAGCGTGTCTGTTTACCTCTTGACAGCAGAGATGGGAACAACAAAATTAAACCAAACAAACCGCCCAGACATCAAACAAGCTCTCCCTCCGAGCGCGTGCTCTGCAGATGGAAGGATGGGCGTGGAGTGTGGCTGCTGGGACTGAGGACGTGGTCCTTCTGGCTAATCATGGGCTCTAGGGTGGGAGCGCTCCAGCCTAACCAATGCTTTCAGCGGGCAGGGGCACCAGGCAGCCCGCCCAGGATGGGTAGGTGTCCTGATTGGCAGAATCTGCTGGCCGGCTGTCCCAGACGCATGGGGTGGGGAGGGGTGTGAACAAGGCCCGCGGTCCCCATGCTCTGCCCCCAGCCTCCTGTTCTTCCCAAACAGTGAGGCCCAGCTCTCCTTCTCGACTGTGGCTTTTGAGGGGGTTGGCTTCTCCGTCTCAGTCCCAGCTGGTGGGAACCATGAGCCCTGAGAAGCCCCAAGTGGGCACTGTTGGATGAGTCCTGGAGGTCTGGGGTCAGAATCTGCAGAACAGGGGTCTGACTGAGATGGGGGTGGGTGAGAAGTCTGATGGGTCTGACCCCTTCCCTGGCCCTCTGTGTGTGCCCGGTTCTTGGCATCCCCAGCCTGTGAGTGGGCCACAGCAGTGTCAGGCGACAGTGTCAGCACCATGGACAGAGGCAGGGTGGCTGGACGCCAGGTCACCCTTTAGGACTGTCCTCCTCTACAGGCTCAGACCCCAGGCCAGGGCGCAGTGTCTCACATTCGTCAGGCTGCGGGGCCCTGGGAGGGAAAGGACGGTCACTAGCACTGTCCCTCCCCTTAAAAGGCTCCGCCTGTTTCCCCGGTGTGCTTCCTGAGGCTCCAGGGTTGGAGCTTTGTGTACATCGAAGCAGCTGGGGAGGCAGTTAGGCTAACCCCTGCCTGCGCCACAGGTGCCCCGTGGCCCACCCGACCTCACACACCAGGGAGGTCCTGGGCGCACTGACTCCATGTTCCCCACCTCCCTACACCTCCCCCCCCCCCCATGCCCCGTTCTTCTCCGCAGCTTCAGGAACATCTGATGACAGCTCATTAGTAATGCTGTCAAAGGGTTGACGAAAAGCCTCAGAAGAGGAAACTGAAGCGAGGGGAAAGCTCTGATCCTGGATTGTTAAGCCGTCCTGATGCTGTCACCGTGAGCAAGGTTTCTGCCACATGGACGGCCAGCAGCGTTGACGGCTGCTTCCCTTTCCGCTGGTCCAGCCTGCACTGCCGTCTGCCGGCAAAGGGGTCTGGGGCTCCACCTTGGTGCCCCCACACCGGAAGCACGGTACCTGGAGGATTTCAGCTTGCTCTTGCCCTGGGGAGGGTGCCTCGCTCTGGCACGGTGTCAGCTATGCAGAGCTCTTCCGTTTCCCGGGTTTGCATCTTCCTCAGGACGCTCTCGCCGCTGGCAGGAGAAGAGATGTGAAAACCAGAGGAGTGCCCAGCTGCGAGCCTGAGGGTTCTGGGTGGGGTTGGTCAACTTAGGGCCTGCCCGAGTTACAGACCAGCACACACTCCTCACTGAGCTGCCAGCCTCAGCACCAGCTGTGCTGTGCTGTCCACTTTTGAGAAGGAGGTGAGAGGCTGGAGAGGCCTCAAGGGCCACCAAGGGTCACATGGCTGGCTAGCAGCAGGATTTCCAATCCCTCTGTTAAACAGGACTATCCCGTTCCTCCCTGTATCAGTCAGACAGGTTGTTTGGCCACAGTGACAAATGAGCCCAAGGCTGGGTTTGGTCCTTGCTTGTGTTGTAAACCTGTAGCAGGATGGAGGTTCCTTTGCTCCTGTGTTTGACTCTGGAACCCAGACCGGTGGGCGGCCTCCCCTTTCCAGGCTCACGGCAGATGAGAGCAGTGGAAGAATTGAACAGAAGCCTTGAGGGTCTGCTTGGGAGCAGCCAGTGGCCCTTTGCCATGCTTCACCCACTGGGCCCTTCATAGGCCAGAGGAGGGCTGGTGGGGCTGCAGTGGGTAGTCCTTCAGGGACGGGGGGAGAGGCCCAAGAGAACGGCTGTGCATTTTTGAGCAATGGTCCAAACCTCCCCCTGCTCAGAGTCTCACCCCTACCCCCAGCAAGCCTCTTCCACCCCAACTTCCATCGTCCCCTCCTCTCGTGGCCTTGGGCCAGGCCTGCCCTCCCTGGGAGTCTGGGGACTGACCACCCTGCTCCTCTGTTCCCTGGACTTGGGGACTCGTCACCACACACACACACTAACCTCAGTGACCCCCCCAGCCCGGGTTTGAACCTTCTTCCTTCTCACCCCTGGACCTGCTCTCCCTTCTCACCCTTAGACCTTCTCCCTTCTCACCCCCTGGACCTGCTCCACCTTCTTACCCCTGGACCTGCTCTCCCTTCTCACCCATAGATCTGCTCTCCCTTCTCATCCCTGGATCTGCTCTCCCTTCTCACCCCTGGACCTGCTCTCCCTGGCAGCTGGGTTCACCCCCAAGGGAGGATGTTGTCTGGTCTGGGCCCTAGTCCCCAGGGTTTGGGGGCACATCCAAGGGCCTCCCCCCCCCCCCCAGGCCCTCCTTGTACTTCTCTGCCTGGGAGCATCCAGCCCTCCTACATCCCTATATCTTCGCCCCCCCAAAGCCCTCCCCTGGCCCTGACAGGTCTCAGCCCACCTCTGGGAGGGCCTGAGTGCTGTGATGGCTACAGCTACCTGGCTGCACAGCCCTCGCCAGTCCCCATACTGTCATCCTTACGGCCTTTTTCTAATAGTGTTTGATAATTGATACAGTGTTTCTAATTCAGTGTGTGATACACAAAGTTGTACACTTCACATACTTAATGATATAAAGTGTGAGGATACAGTGGGTTTCCACCAGCCCCCTCAGCAGGCCACGGGATGGCCCCTGCACCCAGGGGCAGCTCGGGCCCTCCCCAGCTCACCTGCTGCCCCCAAACTGCTCTGTGTGGATCGTTCAGTTCTGTTTGCTTTTTATCTCCATAAAAATCAAGCCAGGCTCTCCTTCCTTCCCCAAGACTGGCTGCCTTTTTGATTCAGCCTCATTTCCAGGACCCACTGTGTGCTTGTGCGTGGCTCTGGTCCACACATCTCACTGGTCCCACGTGACACAGTGTGAATGCTGTCACAGTCTGTGTGACCACTCCCCTAGAGTGTGCGCCTGGTGGGGAAGGCTTTTTCTGGGTGACGGTGGAGGAGCAGGGCCGCTGGATCACAGGCACGTGGGCGGCTCAACTTGGCCAGATGGGTGTTGGCCGCCACACTCCCCCAGCGACGTGTGGGCTCTGCCCACAGTGTTGGGTATCGTCAGCTTCTCTAATCTCGGCCAGCCTGGTGGGAGTGCGATAGCGTGTAATTGTGGTCCTCTTTTGCATTTTCTTGATTACTGACGCAGTTGGAATCTTTGTATGTTTATATTTGTGTTTCCTTTGCTGTGAAGTCTGTTCATGCCTTTTGCCCATTTAAACACTTGTAGTGTTTGTTTTTGCTCCTTGGTGATTTGCAGAACGTACACACACGTGTGTGTGTTCTAACCTGGGCGACACTACTCTGTGCGCCTGGCCCCGGCGCCAACATCACCACTCTCCCTGCCTCACGGAGTCTCCTGAGGACTCCGGGGGTCCGTGCCCACTCCTGGGTCCCCCACACCCCGTGTCTGGGAGGTGTTCTTTGTTTTTTTTTTTTCTGCAGACCTCCAACTGCCTCTTATGTTCCAGCTCTGGGGTTCAGTTGCCTTCACCACGTCTGAACACCCTTCCTCGTCTCTGGCCCTGCTCCCAGTCCGTGCAGGCTCCACCCCTGCTCCCAGTCCCGCGCAGGCTCTGCGTGGTCCCTTCTGGTCTTGCCGAGCCTCTTCTCGCATCACGGCCTCCCTGTGCTCACATCTCTGCTTTTGTGCTGAGTGACACTCTCTGGCAGGTGGCCCCACCCTTAATATTTCTAGCACTGTCCTCGGTCTCCCTGGCCCTTTGCACTCTTGTGTATGTTTTGGAATCTCCTCGTCAGTTTCCATAAACAACCAAGTCAGCAATTTTTATTGGAATTGCATTACACCTCTGGTTCCAGTTGTTAAGAACTGATATCCTCATGGTACGGGGACTTCCTATCTGTGAATTAGTTCAGTTCAGTTCAGTTGCTCAGTCGTGTCTGATTCTTTGTGACCCCATGAATGGCAACACGCCAGGCCCCCCGTCCATCACCAACTCCTGGAGTTCACTCAGACGCACATCCATTGAGTCAGTGAGGCCATCCAGCCATCTCATCCTCTGTCGTCCCCTTCTCCTCCTACCCCAGTCCCTCCCAGCATCAGAGTCTTTTGCAATGAGTCAAGTCTTCACATGAGGTGGCCAAAGTACTAGAGTTTCAGCTTTAGCATCATTCCCTCCAAAGAAATTCCAGGGCTGATCTCCTTCAGAATGGACTTGTTGGATCTCCTTGCAGTCCAAGAGACTCTCAAGAGTGTTCTCCAGCACCACAGTTCAAAAGCATCAATTCTTCGGCCCTCAGCCTTCTTCACAGTCCAACTCTCACATCCATACATGACCACTGGCAAAACCATAGCCTTGACTAGACGGACCTTAGTTGGCAAAGTAATGTCTCTGCTTTTGAATATGCTATTGAATACAGTGTATCTAAAAAAGGTGAAGTCGCTCAGTCATGTCCCACTCTTTGCTACCCCGTGGACTGTAGCCCACCAGGCTCCTCGGTCCATGGGATTCTCCAGGAATACTGGAGTGGGTTGCCATCTCCTTCTCCCAGGGATCTTCCCAACCCAGGGATCGAACCCAGGTCTCCCACATTGCAGGCAGATGCTTTAACCTCTGAGCCACCAGGGAAGCCCACAGTGTATCTATTTATGTCTTTTAAAGTGTTTTAAAATACATTTAAACAATGACTGTCTCCATATGTATATATATATCATATCTTTTAAAAGGTATATACCTAAACATATTTGTTTGTTTGCTTCTATAAATGGTACATGTACCAGCAAGTTGCTGGTATATAGAAATGTGCGTGATTTTTGTGAATTGAGTCTATGTTCAGCCAGATGTTAATGTCTAATTATTTCTCTTACTTTGCCTAAGGATTCTGTTAGGTTTCCTTTGAAGATAATCCTGTTATTATCGATAATAACAGCTTTATTTCTTCCATCCTGATGCCTTTTAATTTCTCTTTCCTGATCGCTGTGTAGGCAGGGAGCCCTGGTGAGTCCTGACTTAGAAGGAGGGAAAATGGGCTTCCTTGTTTGGTTCCTAATTTTAAAAAGGAATGCTTCCGACCTTAGCCTGTGAAGAACGTTAATTTTAGATTTATTGTACTCTTTTGTGAGATGAAGGATATTTGCTAAGGGCTCGACGAGAGCGTTTTTAGAAAAAGTAAGGGCTGAGTGTCCAATTACATCGTGTATATATTTATCTGTTAAGATGATTATTTGTTTTTCTTTTAATCTGTTAACTTGGTGCGTGTGGCTCTTCTCGCGTCCTCACCAGAGTGAGTGATGACGGCAGCTGCTGCTGGTGTGGGCTCACTTTCGCTGCTGGTCTGTTTGGGACCGCCGCTCCTGTACGGGCCTCTGCACGCCCCTGGTCGTGATGATCGTGTCCCGTTTTAGTGGCATTTTGTGGCTGCTTCATATGAAGCTTAGGGGTGTGTTCGCGCCCTGTCTCCTCTGTTCTCAGTTCTCGGAGTGCTCTCAGACCATTCAGGTTCTTTCTTATTCTCGACCCTTTTGGTAAGCTGCCTGTTTTGAGAGTCTCTGCTTGTCCCGATTTTTCGGCGTGGAAGCTCCGGGTGCTAATAACCTTGTTAACTGCTGCACAGTGCCCGGTCCGTCTGCGATCTGTGCCTCTCCCTCCTACCTTGTCGGTCCACTCCTTCGTGTGGTGATCACTCTTTCCCGGCGCTGGTCCTTTTCATTGGCCCCCTTGGTGCTGCTGCTCCGTCTGGTGCGGCCTCCTCTCCTGGCCCTCTTTCTCCACGTGGTGTGGCTGTCCTTCCTCCTCGTGTCTACAGCCTGGCGCTCAGCCTGTGCAGTTGCAGCCCTTCTCTTGTTTTCTGACATCAGCATTTTGAGTCTACAAACCCCCCTTAAAGGGCCATGCTTACTGTGGCTCCACGTAGTGATATATCATATGTCCATTAATGTTCAATTTAAAATAGTTTATCTATTATGATTTTTTTCCTCTGACCCATGAATTATTTAGACATGAATGGTAGGGTTTCTAAATGCATGGGGATTTTAAATTTGCTCTTTTCTGTTATCTTCGAATAGTCGCATTTTGTTTAGAGGATTTCTTTTATGTGAAATTTGTTAAGACTTTATGGCTTAGAGCTTTCCAATTCTGCAAATATTCCATGTGTATGAAAGAAGAATGTGCATTCTTTAACGACACAGAAATGGAAAGTTCTACTGGTGTCCAATAAACCAAGCTAGGTCATTCAGACATTTTGTATCTTTCCCTTTTGTGGTCTGCCTGACGTCATAAATTGAGAGAAATCTGTTGAAATCTTACACCACGTTGCTAGATTTGGAAATTTCTCCCTGTGGCTCTATAAATGTTTCCTTTATATATTCTATGGCTCTTTTTTTCTAGGTTGCATATACGAGTTTAGGGTGGGTGTATCATCTTGGTAAATCAAAACTCGGCCTTACGAAGTGA
>SJYA01002009.1:145228-199898 GCA_006410615.1 Neotragus moschatus
CAGGGTCAGGGCTCAGAGTGTGAGCAGGGTCAGGGCTCAGAGTGTGAGCAGGGTCAGGGCTCAGAGTGTGAGCAGGGTCAGGGCTCAGAGTGTGAGCAGGGTCAGGGCTCAGAGTGGGACCGGGTCAGGGCTTATGGTGGGACCAGGGTCAGGGCTCTCTGTTTGACCAGGGTTGGGGCTCAGAGTGTGAATGGGATCAGGGCTCACTCTTTGACAAGGGTTGGGGTTCAGTGTGTGACCAAGGTCAGGGCTCACTGTTTGACTGGGATCAGGGCTCAGTGTGTGACCAGGGTCGGGGCTCAGAGTGGGACCGAGGTCATGGCTTACTCTGTGACCAGGATCAGGGCTCAGAGTGTGACCGGGGTCAGGGATCAGAGTGTGACTGGGGTCAGGGATCAGAGTGTGACTGGGTCAGCCTCATAGTGTGAGTGGGGTGTAGACCAAGTCTGTGGTCCGGGTTGAGCCTCCTCAGCCCTAGTAGGAACATCGGGTGACGCAGAAGCAAGGGTGACTGTCCTGGTCAAGCCCAGCTCCTGGCCCCAGTTCCTCATCTCATATCTGACCCCCTTGCCTTTCTGGAAAGTGCCTCCAAGTTTCAGGTCCTGATCTGCCCCACCCACACACCCCCAAGCCCCAGCCCATAAGGACCAGAAGTACCTCCAAGCCCAGTAGCTTTGAGCAGATCTGAGAGATGAAGGTTTGGGGTCAACCTTGGTTTTCAGGGACGCAATCCCAGAAGCCAGGCAGAGGAAGCTATGGTGACTCTGGGTCCCCAGCAGGGCCCAGGGCCTGGGCATGTACCCCTGTGATTTCTCGGGATGCCGGGCAGGGTGTCAGGCTGCAGAGGGGCTTGTTTCCCAGTGCCTAGCACAACTGGCCAGCAGCAGGATTGCCCAGGTCTTGGTTGTGGCTCTTAAGGGGAAGGAGCTGGTGGAACCGGTAGGAGGAGCTGAGTCCTTGGATCTGGGGGGCTTCCCTGTCCCTCTGTCCTCCTGGGCACCCACAACTTTTGTGCTTACACCCTCAGGATCTCTTTTCACGTTTAACTGTGTTCGCTGTGGATCTGTCTGTGTGTCCCTGTGGGCTCTCTGGGTCCCAAGGCTTGGTGCAGGATGGGGGAGCAGCTGGAGGAGGGAGCAGGGGGTCAGGGCAAGCGGGGGCTTGTCCTCGCCTGCTCCCAGTAGGGTCACAAAGCTAGTCCATGGAGCACAATGGACTGTGCTCCATTAGCAAATAGGAAATTCCAGTATCTGAGCAACAATCCATGAAGGATTTTTCACGAGCACAAAAATTTAAGGGGCTCAACGGAGGCTCATAGCAAATCATGTTTTTAATGTTTTCTGAAAGCTGTGAAATATCGACCTCGAAGCCATTGATTTCCATTTGGGAAGTGAGTGGTGGGGTCTTCATTTCCAGGCTCCTCTGTGTACATGTGTGTCTGCAGCTCTGTGTGCATGCGCACTTCTGTTTGCATGTGTGTTGTGTGTGTTTCTGTGTGCATCTGCATGTGTGTCTGTGGATGTGTGTCTCTCTGTGTACATGTGTGTGCATGTGTGTTGTGTTTCTGTGTGCATCTGCACGTGTGTCTGTGTGCGTGCATGTGTGTGTGTCTCTGTGTGTGCATGTGTGTCTCTCTGCACATGCGTCTCTCTGTACGCGTGTCTGTGTGTACATGTGTGTGTACATGTGTGTCTCTGCGCGTACATGTATGTCTGTGTACACGTGTATCTGTGTGTGTCTGCTTGTGTGTCTGTATGTGCACCTCTGTGTGTGCATCTGTGTCTGTGTACATGTGTGAGTGCATGCATGTGAGTCTGTGTACATGTGTGTCTCTGTGTGTGCATGTATGTCTCTGTGCACATGTGTATCTCTGTGTGTGTGCACGTGTGTCTGCATGTGTGCCTGCCTATGTATCTCTGCGCACGCACATGTGTCTCTCTGTGCACATATGTGTCTGTGTACATGTGTGTCTCTCTGTGTGCATGTATGTCTGTGCACATGTGTATCTGTGTGTGCATGTGTGTCTGCCTGTGTATCCCTGTGTGTGCGCATGTGTCTCTGTGTGCACATGTGTGTCTGTGTACATGTGTATCTCTCTATGTGCATGTATGTCTCTGTGCACATGTGTATCTGTGTGTGCACGTGTGTCTGCATGTGTGTCTGCCTGTGTATCCCTGTGCGCGTGCATGTGTCTCTGTGTGCACATATGTGTCTGTGTACATGTGTGTCTCTCTGTGTGCACACATGTCTCTGTGCACATGTGTATCTGTGTGTGCACATGTGTCTGCATGTGTGCCTGCCTGTGTATCTCTGTGCGTGCGCATGTGTCTATGTGTGTACATGTGTGTCTCTCTGTGTGCATGTATGTCTGTGTGTACACATGTGTGTGCTTGCATGTGTGTCTGCATGTGTGTGCACATGTGTGAGGTCAGGAGGGAGGGACAGACCCCCCCTTGAGCTACCTGCTCCCCCTCCCCAGAGGCTGCGGTGGTAGACAGAGCATGGTGTCCGGGTGGGCAGGAGATGACTGTGCTCCATCAGTAGGAACTTTTCATGGGAGAACCTCACTTAATCCTCACCACGGCCCCATGAAGGAGGTGCTGGTGTGTCCCCATTTTTCAGATGAGAAAACTGACACATGGAGAGATGAAGGGACTTACCTGGAAGGGGATAGCACAGAGGGGTGAGCCTTCTTGGGTTGGGAGTGCCAGGGAAATGCTGCCCCGAAGGCCAAGTGGCTGTCCAAGATCACAGCGGGAGTGAGAGGCCAGGCTCCAGCTCGGGTCTGTGTGACCCTGAGGTCTGGTGGTGTGGGGACTGTGGGTCGTCCATGTGGCCTAGGTGGTCAGTGGCGCTGTCCTCGGGGCGTGCTCATGAAGGTGACTCAGTTGACTGCTCTAGGCTGAGCCTGCGAAAGGCCTGGTGGCCTGGTCACCTGCAGTCTGGTGACACTGGGCAGCCCTGCCCGCCCTGCCTCAGTGGTAAGTGTGCCTGCCGGGGGCGCTGGGAGGGCTCCCTGAAGGTCCTGTGGCTCCTTGGGCATTTATGCATAGAAATCTCCCCCAGGGACCCAGCGCCCACCTCTCAGAGCCCTGGTCAGCAGGCAGGTGGGCAGAGACCCCTGGGCAAGGCTGGGGGCAGCAGGAGGAAGGGGAGGGGCTGTGACCCCATCATGGCCCTGATCTATGAAGGGGCATCCATGCTGCCTCTGCAGTGACCATGGGCATCAGTGGCGAAGGCCGCCAGGCGTCCAGCCCAGAGGAGCCCCACCATCCGTGACAGGCTGTCTCCGCATCACGCCACCACTGTCACAGTGGTGTTGCTGTTGTCACGAGCCTGCTCTTGTTCATGGAGATGAGACACTCAGCTGGCCTTTCTCTCTGATGTTCCCGTGTGGCACTCCAGTCAGCAGGGCCAGGCCTTGTCCTCCCGGTCACCTCGGGCAGGACACACGGGAACAAGTCCGAGCAGCCCAGAGGTCGGCGATGCCTCTGTCTAATTCAGTGAACACCCCCGCCCCTGCCGGTGGGAAGCAAAGCCAGCACTGCTCCTGCAGCGCACAACCAGGAGAGAAGCAGGCCTCTGAGGCACTGACCTGTCAGGAGCAGAGTGGAAGCCAGAAGGGGCGCAGCTCTGCAGGGAGGGCTTCCTAGAGGAGGTGGTTCTTGAGAGCTGAGGATTGAGAGGTGGGTATGGGCTCCTCCATCAAACAAGGAGGTGGGCACTTGGGGCTGAGAGCAGGGACAGGCAATGGCCTGGGGTCACTGTGGGTGGAACACGGCAGCAAAAGCCAGGCCAGGCCACGTTCAGGAGGCCTCCAGGCTTCCTGGGGCTGCTTGTCAGGAGCAGCATTCCCTCCCAGCAGGCCCCCTTCCCTTTCCATGTGATGGCCCCACCCCTTGGCACCCCAGGCTGGGCAGATGGCCACCTGAGGAGGGCCTGGCCCAGCCAGCCAGTGGGGATGCCCTCCACCAGGACAAAGGTGGAAAAGAACAGAAGCACGCCAGTGCCGGCGGCCGGACAGAAGTGAGAAGATGGGCGGGCTGATGGACGGTGTGGCGGCGTTTGCCAGCTGCTGGGCAGGGGCGAGGTGCAATGGCCTGGAGCCTTTCGAGGCCCAGCCACCCCGGGTGCCCACGGTGTCGCTCAGGCCTCCTCTCTTGCGATCTGGCCGCCGACCTGCCCGACCACACACCTCCCCAGAAGCAGGAGTTCGGGTTCCCTGATGACTCCTATAACCCAGGCTGGGAAGCTCGCTCAGATCCCAGCCCCAAGCCTTTGTTCCCATCATGGGGGGTAGGGGCACTGAGGCCTGTGTGCCCAGCTCCTGTGGAGGTGGCCATGGTCCTCCGTGTCCCTGGGGCAGCCCCGCCCTCACTGTCCCCTTCTCCCCGACCCCCTCCCTTCCCCAGCTGGCACTTGGCCCCAGATTTGGTTCTGTGACTCTAGGCTCTGGGGCTGCACCTGTCCAGGGGTCACACTGTCCCTGGAGTGACCACTGGACACACAGAGTCCCAGGCTGTGCCAGGGCCCTGGGCCCTCAGCAACATCAGGACAGGAGTGGGGGTACCTGGTGATGCCAGCCGGAGCCCTTCTGAGCAGGGGGGAGGTGAAGCTCAGCGCCACTCACATCCCCCATGCCCACCTTGACCTCAGGGTCAGGCCGCTGAGCCATCCAGTCCTGTGTCCACTGTGACGACCCCACTCAACGAGCGGCAGGAGGACACATCGCCTGAGGCCAAGGGTCAGGCGAGAGCATGTCTGGGCGGTGGCATGGCCCTGGGTTTGGGTCCCACCCGCCATCTCCACCTGGGGCAGAGGGTAGGTCCCCAGCTCCACGCAGCTTTGGTATCAGACCCGTGAGAGGGGACAGTCCCCGCCCCGACACAGGGCTATGTGGTCATGGGGGATCCTGCAGAAGCCCCATCGATCAGCTCAGCAGGGCGGGTGAGGGCTTGGCCACTTTCCTCCCCTTGCTTCTCCAGAGCCACACAGGAGGTGGCCGGTGGGGTCCTGCCCTCGGGGACCCCCTGAGAGGAGGGCTCCAGGCCCCACTTGCAGGGCAGGCACTTGGAAGGGAGCCACCAGGCCTGACAGAGGAGAGAGGGCTTCACTACAGAATGAGGACTTCAGGGGGCCGGGGGAGCCCCTAGGCCGAAGTCTAACAAGCAAGCATTCTGAGGGTCAGCTGCACTTTGCAAGATGCCCCACCCCACCCCCCGACTGTTTCCCTGCTCAACGTTAGCAGTTTTGCTTCTGGGTACTTCTCAGTAATTGCAATAATAAATTGAATAATTAAGCTAAATCCACAGAAGAGAATTAAATATTAATTTCTAATAAGCTATTCAGAGAGTGTCACCAGGGAGAACCAGCACACTGTATCTGGGCTGGGTGCTCTCCTGCTCAGCCCTCGAACTCTCCCTCCCAGGGCAGGGCTAACCCACATGCAGCCATGGTCCAGGAGGCAATGGTCAGTGTGCCGTCAGTTGGCCTGTCAGTCGGCCAGTGGGCACACGAGAATGGCATCAGGCTCAGCAGTGGAGGAGGATGCCCTGGGGTCTGGGCCTGGGTCCCCATGGCAGCTGAAGTTGCCCACCACCAAGGGGTTGGGCACACCACTGGCAGAGTGGTGAGTGGATGAAAATGACTCGTCTGAGGGACATTGACAGTGACCTGAGAGATGAGAGCTAAGCCCAGCCTCTGTGGTGCCTGCACCTTGAGAAGGCCCCTCACCATCACCCCACAGCCCAGGGAGCTCACAGGTGATCTGAGCCCCAGGCAGTCAAAGGAAGGTGCTCCAGATGGACCCTAAGGCAGTCTGCTCCCCCTCTGAGCCCTGAGCCTGGTCCCACTCTGAGCCCTGACCTGCTCATACCCTGAGCCCTGCCCTGCTCACGCCCTGAGCCCTGCCCCTGCTCACACCCTGAGCACTGACCTGCTCACACCCTGAGCCCTGATCTGTTCACGCCCTGAGCCCTGCCCCTGCTCAAGCCCTGAGCCCTGGCCCTGCTCAAGCCCTGAGCCCTGACCTGCTCACCCCCTGAGCCCTGCCCCTGCTCAAGCCCTGAGCCCTGGCCCTGCTCAAGCCCTGAACCCTGACCTGCTCACGCCCTGAGCCCTTCCCCTGGTCCTGCTCTGGTCGTGTGATGGGCCTGACTCTGAACCTGATCCTGTCTGTAGACCGGCCCTGACTCTGCTCTTAAGAGATGAGAAAGCACGAGGCAGGCACAATGTGTCTGCTGCATGAAGTTGATGGTGAGGTGGGGAAGGTGGTCAGTGCAGGTTATGGGTCTAAATCAACCCAGGGCCCCTGAGACCCCGGG
The DNA here is from genome assembly GCA_006410615.1 of Neotragus moschatus. Lineage (NCBI taxonomy): Eukaryota > Metazoa > Chordata > Mammalia > Artiodactyla > Bovidae > Neotragus > Neotragus moschatus. The sequence goes on from SJYA01002009.1 coordinate 151,552, forward strand.
GGTGTTTGGAGCCGGGCACCATCTTGATGGGGTGGGGGTGTGTGAAGCCCCTGTGGCCCCCGTGGTGACGCCCCCCTGAGGAGATGGGGACTGAGGAGGTCGGCCGGGGCAGGAAGAGGGCGCAGCAGGGACGGGGGCAGGGCAAGGCAAGGCTGTGGATTGTGCGAAGCACGGAAAGACGTCCCCCTCCAGCCCCTGCACCCTGAGAGCCAGTCTCCGCACCGTGGACCTGTTGGTGCCCTTCCTGGAGGCCCCACAGACCCCAGCCTGGGGGAGATCCCAGCGCTGGGGGCTCAGCCCTGCAGGCCGTGGCCTCCGGCCCCCAGCGCCGTTCAGATCCTGTCAGTGTCCCATCTGTTCAGATCCAAAGGTCTGCTCTGCAGCCTCGCGTCAGAACCGTGTGGCTGAGGCTCAGCCTGCAGAGCACGGGGTGGCAGGCGGGGCACTTGGGGTGGGGGCCACGTGCTGGGTGCTGGGGTCCCCCACTTGAGTCCCTCATGCAGGTGGAGACACACCTGCAGAGGGCCGGGTGGGGTCTGCACAGGCCTCGGGGTGGGGGTCGGCGGGGGGGTGCTGAGTCTTCACTATCCTGCCAGCCAGAGCCTGTGCCCAGGCTTCCAGGAAGGGCTAAGCCAGCTTGGGGGTGCCAGCTGACTATAGCCCCATTTTACCAACCAGGAGATGGAGCTTAGAGGCCCAGGCCTGCAGCTGGCTCTCGGGATGGGGTCTCCCATGAGGCTGGCATTAGAGGGCCTCCTGGGAGGGACCCTGGGGAGGAGGTGACAGGTGCGGAGGTGGGGTGCGGGGACAGGAAGGTGGGTGAGGCCGCAGAGGAGGCACGCAGGTGCTGGGAGCTCTCTGGCGGGGACTGAGGCTGGCGCAGCTCTGAAGGGCGCCCATGTGGGCTGAGCCTCGGTCACCCTTTTGGGCCTGTGTCTCGGGGGGCATTGGGGAGCGACTGCCACTCCCCTCCCTGCCCTCCCCTTCCTGGTACTCAGCACACCCTCCGGGAGGAGGGTGGGCAAGCTTGCCCAGCAGGGAGGAAGCACAGACCAGTGGCGGTTCCTTGTGGTCCTCAGGTTTGCTGCTGGGCCCTGGCTGGGGCAGAGGGGCTGTGGGGAGGCGAAGGAGGTGGCACGTGCCTGGAGACCTTCACGTGCGAGGGGCGCCTGGGCGGGGCGGGGGGTCCTCAGGGCCTTTGCAGGGGCCTGGCCATGGCGGGCTGTGATTTTCGACAGTGTGTTCTGGGGCCTCCTTAAGAGGTGCTGTTTGAGGAGCTGCCCTTCACCCGCTGGCTCGTGGCTCCAGCATGGTCCAGGGGGCCCCCAGCCTGTGCAGACGCGCACGGCCACAGTCCCTGTGGTTCCAAGGAGGACGTGTGGGCGGCGCTGCAGGAGAGGAGGGGTAGGGGCGGTCAGCGGGGCCCTCGGGGCTGCAGGGGCCGGCTGGCTGTGATGTCCCGGGAAGGGAGAGGCCGGGGGCCAGGAGGGACTGAGGACAGCTCCAGGCGTGTGGCTTTGGAGGCAGGAGAGAGCAGGGCAGCCAGCCAGACTCGCGGGTGAGGATGGGCTAGACAGGGGTGGAGGGAGGGCAGCGAGGTCTGGGGAAGCCTGACCTGGGCCAAGAGGTCCACACCGGCACCGTGGCCATGGCGGCTCCCCTCCCAAGACCTCTGTCTTCTCACCTGTGAGATGGAGGCTGGTCGCCAGGGCCCACCCTCCTTGCCACCTTGTGACTCACCGCCCAGCCTCCTGCCCTCAGGGGACCCCTAGCTCCAACAGCCCTGCCCAAGGGAAGGCCCTCGGCTCCCCCAGGAGGTTGGTGTGTTGGGGAGACCCAGGCTTGGTGGCCGGCAGGACCCCTCACCCGCCGTTGGCTTCCGGGCCTCCTCCCTGCCTGCTCTTGCCGCAGCTGAGCCGGGCTCTCTCGCCAGGAGCTGATGGAGCCTCTTGTGTTGCAGGCTGATGCTGTCGCCTGGCCCGCATGGACCCGCAGAGCTTCACACCTGCCTGCCGCCTGCCGCCTGCCGCGTGCCGACCCCCTGCCTCTGTGCTGGCCCCTGGCTGAGCCGCCCAATAAACTGCTATCATAGCCAGCCTCACGGCCACTGGTCTCCATCTGTCATCCGTCAGCGGGAGGCAGCTTCTGGCTCTGGGACCCCAGAGGTGGAGCCTGGGCTGCGTTGGGTGGGAGGGGTGGTGGGGGTGTGTTTGAGTGTGTGAGTGCGCAGGTGAGATGGCCACGTGGACAGGAAATGCAAGGTGGGGGAGGGCCTCCACTAACTGTGGGAGCCCAGCCTGGCTGTGGCCTGCCCCCTCCTCCCTGAGGACCAGCGGGCAGCCCACCACCTGGTTCCCCTACACAGCTCTGTGGCCCATCCAGCTCCCGAAGTGATGTCACAGCTTTTCTGCCTCTGGGCACCCAGCCGGGGGCTGGGCATGGAGAAGGGGGTCCCAAGTGAGAAGAGCCCAGCCCAGACTGCCTGTGGGTCCCCCTCTTCTGCAGGAGTGAGGTGTCGGGGAGGCATTCCTACACAGGAGGGTCTGGAGCCAGAGAAACCCCTGGGAGTGCCTGGCCTCTGCAGGTAGGAGAGGGCGGGAGACGGCCCCACCCGCCGTGGGGAGGAGGTGCAGGCAGACCCTGGCCCCTCACTGCAGGACTCAGCATTGCCCTTCCCAGGCCCCCATAGAGCTCAGGACTTTGTGGGCCGGGGGCTGCACATGCCAGGCCCCCAGGACAGGCGGAGTCCATGGCCTCAGAATTCCAGAATGGTCTGCAGGAGGCTGCTTCCTGCTCAGCAGCCCCTCGTTCTCCAGCCCCCCACCCCCATCCCCCTAGTCTGTCTTCCACTACAGAGGGTGTGAAGCATTCCGGACCCCTTCTGCTTTGCCCCAAAGACAGCTTCAGGCTGAAAGATCCTGCGAAGCTCTGCGTTTCTCGACACTTTCTTCCCCAGGGCCTGGGAAATGCGACCCTGCGGCAGTGTGGGCACGGCGGCAAGACAGGCTGAGGGGGCGAGGTGGTGGGCAGACCCTGAGTCGGGGCGGCATCCGTGTCCTCAGCTTTGCAGCCGCGGGGCTGCTGGCTGCTCAGGCCCAGGGTGTCTAGAGGAGGTGTCGGCTGAAAATTGGATTTTACACCTCCGGCCGCAGATGCGAGGCCTTGGGCCTTCAGGAGCCGGGAGGGCGGCACGTATGAGTGCATAGCCCAGCTCTGCTGGCCAGGCCAGGGGTGGGCTGCAGAGGGGAGGTGCTCGGGGCAGGGCAGCCTGGGGTGGAGCAAGGCTGGGCATGGGGGCAGAGGGGCAGGAGACGGCTGGCCAGTTCCCCGTGCCCCACCTGGCCGCCTGAGCACAAGGGGCCCTGGCTTGCCTGCACAGGCTCTGCGTCTGCTCACTCTCGGCTGCCCGACCTTGGAGCGCCTGTGGGTTGGGGGTGGGGGTGCGGGGGGGGGTGCTGCTGGGACTGCAGCACCCCCTGCCGCCCTGCCAGCACCGCTCTCTGACCTTGGGGGAGCAGGTGTTCTGGGGTGAAGCATTGGTGTGGACAGACCGAGGGCAGCACGGGGCCAGGAGGAAGGTGCCCAGGGCAGGGCTGGTGGTGGCAGTGGCCACTGACTGGCCAGATTCCGAGGCGCCTTGCTGGAGAGTGACGTGTCAGGGTGACCTTGGGCTCCTGCTGTCTGGAGCAGCAGGGAGGTCGAGAGCCAGGCCAGCTGTCTGGGTGCAGACAGCAAGTGGCCGGCCAGCAGGTGCCCATCTGGTGCTCGCGCAGAATGGGCTGGGGCCGCTATGACCAGCGGTACCCACTGTGCCCTCCCAGAGCCGGTGGGATGGGGGAGCACCCCCACTCTGTCCCTTCCTCTCCTGAGAGGGCCCAGAGACAGATCAGGGTCCCTGAAGTCCCACAGCACGTGGCAACAGAGCCAGACTTGGAACTAGTCTCACGTCTCCAGGCCAGGCACGAGTCATGGGAAGCCAGAGGCTGGCTGCATTGAACTTTCCTTTTGGGGAGCATGTGGGTGCTGGGAAAAACCTGGCTTCAGCACCAAGTTGGTGGAAGAGAGGTATTTGTTCAGTGTCGGTCACAGCCCAGGGGCACTCACGGCTCCCTCCCCCAAGCCTCGGTTTCCCGTTCGTAGAATGGGACTGTAGTCTCCAGTGGGAGGGTGACGGGAGCCAGGCCTGCACAAGGCCAGGGCTCAGGCTCCCCCCTGCGCTGGCCGTGCCCTGACTGCTCTCTGCTTGCTGCAGAAGCCCAAGAGGACCCTGTTGTGGGGACCCCCTGCCTAGGATCAGGACCCCACACTTCAGGGCCCCTCGGACCCTGAGCCACAAACCTGCAAGAGCCCCTCACTGAGCCAGCCTTGGGTGGGGGGCCGCATCCAAGGGGTCCTTCCACTCCGTGTGGACACTGTCAACCACATATAATCTCAGCAACTCCTCCACTTCACAGGACACAACTCGGCAGACAATCAAACACAACCACACAGAACAGAAGACAAGGTAAAGAAAGAGCCTTCCTCTCCCTAAGGGGATGTCCGCCAGGCGTCGTCTCCCAGATGTTTTCCAGCGCTGTCGTGAAGCCATGACAATGTCCTGGGGTTTACAGACTCAGTAAGAAGCATAGCCTCCTCTTAGGCAGCCCGAGTGATGCGGGGATAGGGCGGGGGAATAGAAAACAGGGAGGGAACTCATTAATTAGACGGCAGAGCAGGAGACTCAGCTGGTGTCTGCAGTGGTTGTCATGACCATGGAACAAAACAGCCCCTGAGAGTACCGCTGACCTTCTGGTTAGGCAGGGCCCTGCAGGGACAGCTCGTCTCTGGTCCTGGTTTGGAATCACCCGCAGGTTCGCTCAGCCGCAGGCCTGCCAGTCAGTGCCGGCTGTCGACTGGGATCTGAGCTGGGGTTGCCGGTCTCACGCCAGCATGTGGCCTCTCCCTGTGGTCTGGGCTTCTGGGCGGCTGGCCGCTGGTCCCAGGGAGTATCCCCAGAGGGAGAGCCCGGCAGAAATGGCATCCTAGTCTGAGACCTCATCTCTGAAGTCACACAGCATCACTGGGACTGCAGTGAGCAAAACTGAGCCCGCCCAGGTTCACGGGGAAGGAGGGAGGGAGACGTCTCGGGAAGAGTGGCAATGTGGCCGTCTCTGGAAAGTACAACCCGCCTCCGTCCCCCTTCACTTCCATCTTCGCTCGCTGTGCTGTGACTTCACTCTTTGTCAGAGCAAGGAGGGCCTGCCTGCCGTGGATGCCAGGGGAACACATGCTGCTCCGGGACCTCTCTGGGCTCCGGCCTCTCTGCCCTGCCCCCACGCTCAGATCTCTTGCCCTTGGCCACGGCTCCCATGTCCTCTCAGCCTGTGAACTCTGTGGCCCTGGACAGGCGGCCGTGTCAGCCTCACTGCAGCAGAGCCAGAGCTGAGACCACCAGGGGGACAGTCCTCCTTGGTGCAGCTCAGGCAGACCCTGCGGTGGACATAGTGTGGCCCCACGGGGGAAGTAACTTGGAGAGGTGTGACCTCCACAGGCTCCTGCAGATTCCCCGCCCCGCAGGAGTGCACCCCTCCTCAAGGGTGCTGTTTCTGGAGGGGTTATCCAGGGGTTGTTCATTGTGCTCAAGGCCAGCTGCTTCAGTTGACGGGATACCTGTAAATCCTCTAGGCAACAGGCGTTGCTTTGCTCTGAAAATGGTTTCTTGGTTGGAAGGAAGGCTCTGGAGTAAGAAAGGCACTTCTTAATGAAGTGGCCACTTGTCTTGATTAGCTCAGAAACATCCAGCTGTCTTGCTAAGCTGTTCACGCATCTCTCTAGCCACTCTGCCCCCATCCACCCACCCACCCATCCATCCACCTACCTATCCATCCACCCATCCAACCATCCAACCATCCATCCATCCATCCACCCATCAATCCCCTCACCCATCCACCTACCTACCCATCCATCCATCTATCCACCCATCCATCCATCCCCTCACCCATCCACCTACCTACCCATCCATCCATCTATCCACCCATCCATCCATCCCCTCACCCATCCACCTACCTACCCATCCATCCATCTATCTACCTATCCATCCATCCACCCATCCATCCATCCACCCACCCATCCATCCACTCACCCATCCACCTACCTATCCATCTATTCATCCATCCATCCATCTATCCACACACCCACCCATCCATCCACCTACGTATCCGTCTATCCACCCACCCATCTACCTGCTTGTCCATCTGTCCATCCATTCTTCCACCCATCCATCCTCTTAGCCACTACTCACCCACTTATTCTCTCGACAACTGCATAGTCCAAGCACTGCCCTCTCACCTGGGTTTGGCTCGGGAAGTAAACCAGGACCCCTGCCCACTGGAAGCCCCTAGTGTGGAGGGGGATTCATCCACGTGACAGAGAAGCCCTAGCTTGCTTAGGGAGGCATGGGCAGAGGCGGAACAAAGGTGGCCCAGAGCAGGTGGCCAGGTGCTCCGGCTGGGGGCTAGGAGGGCTGTCCCAAGGAGGTGACCCCCAAGCGGCAGGCAGGTCAGGAACCTGTCCCCTCCCTCCAGTGCAGAGTCGCCAGGCCAACCAGTGCTGGAGACCCAGAGCCAACTTTAAGCTGAAGTTTTAGTTCTCCTTGAACCAAATCCCACTCCCTTTGCGGTGAATTTCCAATTTAAATACCCAAATTGTTTACTTGCTGAAATCAATTGACAAGGGACCAGCTTGTATTTGCGATTCAATTGACTGTGATACACTGTATTACAATTACAGCTCGAATGAATTTCCCTTTTATTTATTTTCCTCTTAACGTGAGACTAATGTCCTCGCGATACTCATCCTTAGCTGCGGAAGGATAATGGACAGCTCCAGACAGAGGCCGTGCTGGGCGCTGCCGGCCCCCAGGGCTCTGGCCCTGCGGCCCTGTGGGCCTGTGTCCCTTTCGGACTGCCCAGGCTGGGCCCGGAACGTCCCACAAAAAGCGTCTCCCGTCATCGCCAGGATGGGAGCTCAGGATGGGGCACCTGGGAGCCGGAAGGTGCTCCCGCCCCCTCCCTCTGTCTTCGAGGGCCTTGCTCCTGCTGGTACTCCTGAACAAACCTCTGTTGCCCTCTGGGCCTCAGTTTCCCCACCTGTGAGAGGCGCCCTGTCTCCCCACCTCTCCACCTCCACTGTCCTCAGTCTCCTCCTTTCTAGTCCTGATGCACAGTCACAGGCTCCAGGGGGACCATCCACTCTGGGGTCTGTCCTGGGGCCAACGTGGGGTGCAAGTGGGTACCCCGCCCCACTTGCCAGGAGGGACATCGAAGCTCAGAGGGACCACGTGAGCTGTGAACTTGCCCAGTGCCCCCCACCCCAACCCCCCGGGCAGCACTGGAACAGGGGTTGGATCTTCTCCCACTGGGCCACCGCCCTCCAGGGGACGCCTGCCTCTGCTTCCCCGGGGTGGGGGGCTGCTGGGGCAGGGGGAGCCTTCCCTGAGCGCCTCACTCACTCTGTGCTGATTGACTGAGCCTGAATACCTGCACCCTGCCCTTGCTGGAGGGAGCTTCCCCAGGTGCCCAAGCAGCCAGGTGGTGGCCTGCTGGTGAGGCCAGCAGGGCCTGAGAGGCCGTCACCCCATGCTTAGTCACACAGTCATGTCTGACTCTTTGTGACCCCGTAGACTGCAGCCCGCCAGGCTCCTCTGTCCATGGGCTTCTCCAGGCAAGAATACTGCAGGGGCTGCCATTTCCTTCTCCAGAGGATCTTCCTGACCCAGGGATCGAACCGGCATTGGCAGTGGGGTCTTTACCACTGGGCCACCTGGGAAGCTGCATGACCCCATGGTCACCCTCCTTGAACATGTCAACACTCTCTGGGGGTGTCTCTGTGTGAGCGTGACTGTGTGTCCGTCCTCAGAGCCTGGCGTGGGTGCATCCTGGCTCAGGCCAGCCCGCCCGACTGCAGCCCGGAGCACTTGGCTCCCTCCCTGTCCAGGCCTGTCTCTTACTTGTGATGTGCAGTGTGGATGAGGGACATCCACGTGGCCTTTCACAGGTGACAGACGCTGTCCGACCCTCACCTGCACGTGCAGCGGGGCCTAGGCCCCTGCCTGTGAGAGACACGGAGGTGAGGCCTCCGGCCCCAGCATGCTCTCCGCCCCTGCCGTCCTGGTGCTGGGGAGACGGACGGCTCCCCGGGCCTTGAGCCGGTTTGTTTGGCCGCTCTGGGAATGGAGGCACCCGTAGATCAGGTCCCTGTGGAAACCCAGCCGGACAGCCCCATTCTGCACTGCCTCTGCGGAGAAATTCTCACATGAGGGGGACTTCCTGCTCTTTTGGGGATATGTGAATCCTTGCAGACGGCGGGACGCCGTTTCCATCAGGGAGCCACGTCTGTGATAAGGAGAATTAGTAACAGAGAAGCGAGAAAGCGGGTGGGGAGGAGCGAGCCACACTGAGCTTGGCCCTGGGAGGTCAGCCAAACAGGCTTCCAGAAAGGTCGAGTGCGGAGGATGCCCAACCTGCAGCCGCAGACCTCGTTGGAGCTGCCACCAGCTGGGGTGGCAGAGCCCCTGGGCTGGGCAATCAGCTGCATGCGTGGGCCANCCCGGGGTGGGGGGCTGCTGGGGCAGGGGGAGCCTTCCCTGAGCGCCTCACTCACTCTGTGCTGATTGACTGAGCCTGAATACCTGCACCCTGCCCTTGCTGGAGGGAGCTTCCCCAGGTGCCCAAGCAGCCAGGTGGTGGCCTGCTGGTGAGGCCAGCAGGGCCTGAGAGGCCGTCACCCCATGCTTAGTCACACAGTCATGTCTGACTCTTTGTGACCCCGTAGACTGCAGCCCGCCAGGCTCCTCTGTCCATGGGCTTCTCCAGGCAAGAATACTGCAGGGGCTGCCATTTCCTTCTCCAGAGGATCTTCCTGACCCAGGGATCGAACCGGCATTGGCAGTGGGGTCTTTACCACTGGGCCACCTGGGAAGCTGCATGACCCCATGGTCACCCTCCTTGAACATGTCAACACTCTCTGGGGGTGTCTCTGTGTGAGCGTGACTGTGTGTCCGTCCTCAGAGCCTGGCGTGGGTGCATCCTGGCTCAGGCCAGCCCGCCCGACTGCAGCCCGGAGCACTTGGCTCCCTCCCTGTCCAGGCCTGTCTCTTACTTGTGATGTGCAGTGTGGATGAGGGACATCCACGTGGCCTTTCACAGGTGACAGACGCTGTCCGACCCTCACCTGCACGTGCAGCGGGGCCTAGGCCCCTGCCTGTGAGAGACACGGAGGTGAGGCCTCCGGCCCCAGCATGCTCTCCGCCCCTGCCGTCCTGGTGCTGGGGAGACGGACGGCTCCCCGGGCCTTGAGCCGGTTTGTTTGGCCGCTCTGGGAATGGAGGCACCCGTAGATCAGGTCCCTGTGGAAACCCAGCCGGACAGCCCCATTCTGCACTGCCTCTGCGGAGAAATTCTCACATGAGGGGGACTTCCTGCTCTTTTGGGGATATGTGAATCCTTGCAGACGGCGGGACGCCGTTTCCATCAGGGAGCCACGTCTGTGATAAGGAGAATTAGTAACAGAGAAGCGAGAAAGCGGGTGGGGAGGAGCGAGCCACACTGAGCTTGGCCCTGGGAGGTCAGCCAAACAGGCTTCCAGAAAGGTCGAGTGCGGAGGATGCCCAACCTGCAGCCGCAGACCTCGTTGGAGCTGCCACCAGCTGGGGTGGCAGAGCCCCTGGGCTGGGCAATCAGCTGCATGCGTGGGCCAGAGCAGCAGGGCCACAGATGGGCTTGGGGCAGGCTTGTGCCCAGTCACCGGGGTCTCTCTCCCCAGATAGGCCTCCCTGAGGGAGATAGCACCCCCATCGCACACAAACCCCAGTGAAAAGCTCAGTCTCACTTTGCTGGGGGCCCACCCTTGCTCGGCCCTCTGCCTGCTGACCCCCTGGGGAGAAGGGTCAGTGTCATCTCAGTGCAGGTGGTCGGGCCCGGGCCGGGGGTCCTGACATGGGCTCAGATCCAGCTCTCACACGCCAGCCTGGGAAAGTCATTCTCAACCGTACCATCCTTCTCTGTAAAATGAGAAGATTTTCTCTGAAAGTGTTGAGCAGCTGACGCTAGTGCATTGAGGAATGTTCTTGATGAACGTGGCCCTGGGCCAGAGAGTGAGTACCCGTCATGGGGGTAGGTATGAGACCCCAGGCCTGGGAGACGGGCAGAGGGAGCCCAGACGCCTGCTCAGTGGGGATCAAAAGAGAATGCAAGCAGGGCCCCCCAGGGATGGGAGTGGCCTAGCTCGCTTAGGACTGCGGAAGTCCTCCTAAGATCATGCTTCGTTCCCGAGAGCTGGGGCCGGGAGGCCCCTTCTCTGTGCTTTTGCCCCAGGCTGGGGTGGGGGTGGCGATGGCTCCCAAGGGGAGCGCACAGTGCAGTGAGATGCCAGGGAGCCTGGATTCAATTACATACCAGGTGTTATGTATGTGGCGCCCCATGAATGCATTGATCCCTCAGGGTGACAGATTGGTTATGAATCGGGTAATAGACCAGCTTGTAAATGAAATATATTGGATCATGCAGGCGGCTGGGCTAGGTGTCAGCTTGAGGGGAATGGGGCAGATTTATGAGCCTGGAAGGACTTGTTTCAGGCTGGGTGGCTGGGGCACCGGCTGTTCACCCAGCACCATTTCCACCCCTGGACTCACACCCAGGCCCCAGGGACCTTGGAGGTTCCACGTCAGAGGGTTGTGTGTTCCAGGGACTTGCTGGGGGTCAGCTCATGCCCAGCAGTCTGGTGGCACCATGATCCCACTGCCATTGGGCAGGCCGGGATCAGAGCGGTCGTGTGGCCTTCCCTGCGTCACACAGCGAAGGGGTGGACAAGGACTTCGAAGCCAGGCTGACTTGTGCCCCTCTCTCTTCCTGGCCAGCTCTTCTGAGCAGGAGTGGGGCCCTTCAGGATGGGGGTGGGGTCCCAGCTCAGCCCCAGTGCTTGGTCTCTGTGACCTTGACCTTGGCATATTTCAGATCAGAAGAGGGACCCACACAGAGGGTCAATGAGGAGAGACCCAGGAGCAGGGCTTGGCTTGCCTGAGGGCCTCACTCTCAGAGACCCAGAGACTGGAGGCCCCTGGGGTCAGAGCTGGGGACAGGAAGTGGGGGGTGAGGTGGTCACTGCCCCCTACTGAGACGTCTCGGGTCACTTGGCTGACCGTGGCTGTCCCCCAGCTGTCTCCCCCTGACCAACCTCCCCAAGGGCATGGAACCTTCTAGAGATAAGCAGAGCCAGCCAGGCTGCATGCATGGAGAGGCTGAGTGCATGAATGGGGCGGGAGTCAGGGAAGGTCTCCATCTCTGGGATCGAGACCCGCCTGGGAGAGAAACAAGGGGTCAGCATGACCAGGGTCACGGTCAGAGTGGGACCAGGGTCAGGGCTCGCTCTGTGTCCGTGATTGCAGCCCAGAGCACAGCACGGAGACAGAATGCAGGGTCCTGGGCCACACGAGATTGGATTTCTAATTTCCTCGGTGCCTTTGCTCCACCTCTTAGCCGAATATTTGACCGAGAATATCGCGAGATGCACAGGACTTTCTGGATCTGCCCAGGCCCCTCTGAGACTAGAGCCCTGGGCCCCTCTCCCCGCTGAGGCCTGTGCCGCTGATGGAGGCCCCACGAGCATCTCTAATGAGCACCTCTGGCGGGGTGGGGGTGCGGGGAGAGGAATAGGGGCCCATTCATCTCTCTTCATGTCTCTCCTTACAGCTCCACCAGCTTCTCAGCAATCTTTATGGGGTTCAATTATTATATCTTCAATTGATATGAGTGATCTCAATGGTTCTTAATGTTCTGTATTAAATCTCCCATGTAAAATATCTTTAACGTTCAGCAGGAAGCCCCTAGTCATTGCCAGCAATGCCGCGGCAGTGGAGGCCTTGGCGGGGCCGCAGCCCCTCGGGGTGGCAGCTCGGCGTCCTCGCCCCTGGGCCCCCATGTCAGGGCAGGGGTCCCTCCGCAGCTCCACAGCTGGAGGAGTCTGTGATGAGACCTTCAGGAAGAACAGAGTTGAGGTGTGAAGTTAGGAGCAAAGCCAAGGTGCTAGTTTTCTTGTTTCTGCTGCCACAAATCCCCAACAGCTTGGTGACTGGAGACAATGTCTGTCCATTTGCTATGGCTCTGGAGGTCAGGAACCCCTGACTCCTGAGCGAGTGGGTGTTCAGGGTCTGGCGTCCGGGTGCTGGCAGGGCCGGGCCCTTGGAGGCTCTGGGGCGTTTCCTTGCATCTTCCAGCTCCTGGGGGCCCTGCTCCCCTGGGCCTTTGTGGCACCAGTCTGTCTCAGCTCGCCGTCATCCTGGCTCCTGCCTTCCCCTTGCAGGCCCTTGTGATCACAGGTTGGGGTGCCGGGTAGCCGGGCAATCACCCTTTTGAGCCTTCCCCACACGGCAGGCTGGGAGCTACTGTGGGGCAGGACCCACGAGGTGCCCGCCGGGCCTGGGTGCGCAGCAGCAGGACAGCCTGTGGGTGGGGACTCTGCCCTCTGGGTGAGGAGGCACCAGGGCTCCCCGTCCTGTCTCCCCCTTCGTGGGCTGGGGCACTGCTCCTTCCTTGGGCCCAGCACCTATGGCTAAAGGCAACTTCCCTCCTGAGATTCCTGGCCCATGAGCAACCCCAAGATGGACATCGAGGACCTCATCTTGGCAGCAGGCCCCGGACAGGCTCTGGCCCAGATGCCGCACACTGTCACCCCAGTGTCTTCTCATAGCCCTGCTCTGCTGCACACAGCCTTGCCCTCTCAGTGTGCCACTGGGGTGCAATCTCCTTGCACCCGTTTCCAAGGGGGATCTCCTGTTCATGCTTCAAGATGTGGTCTTGGTGTCTCCTCTTCCAGGAAGTCTCCCCAGATTGTGCCCACCCTACACAGCTCCTCCCACCCCTTGCAGGGGGTAGGGGGGTTGGTCGGACTTCCTGTGAGCTTCAGCCCTTGCCCAAGCCTGCTTTCCCTACCTTGAGCAGCTGCCTGATCTTTTCTGGGGTGGGGGTGCTTTACCTGGTCCAGGTGGGGTGTTGCAGACAAAGGGCATCCTGCTTGCATGGCCCCACTTTCTCACGTGTCGTTGATACTTCCCATCACTCTCCTGTCTTCTTGGAACAACTTCAGGGTTTATTGAATCTGTAAAGAAAGGAGCGAGAGAAGGAGAGAGCTGTGTGCCTTGCACAAATCAGTGGTTCTGACAGTTTTATTAAATAATGGGGCAGTCTGGTCACACTGTAAAATAAGGCTCCGGGGAAGGAGGCAGAGGCCAGGCTGGAGACATGGAAGGAGGAGTCTGGCAGCTTCCAGAGTCACTCCTGGGGCTCCTTCATCAGTGGGAGGTGTGGATTCACTCAGGTCTCCCGCTTGGCACCTGGGTGACCACGAGCAGCGCCCGGTCCCCCAAGGCCTGGAGCCTCCCTCCTTTCTTTTTGGGCTGGGTGGCCGCCGTGCTCCTGGCCTGCTGCCCAGGGTCCTTGAGAAGTGCCGGGAAGGTGTGTGACTTGCAGCCTCTCACGGGAAGGAGCGCAGGGCAGAGGCCGAGGGGAGAAGGAGGAGGAACTCGCATTTCCAGGGGCTCCGCCATGTGCCTGAAGCCAGCAGGTAGGCGCTTGTGACCAGGAGCCCCTGGAGGCAGGGCCGCCCCCAGCTCCCGGGAGAACGGGCAGCGTCCAGGCGGGGCGGCTCCGCTCAGGTGGTTGCTGGTGGAGCCGGCTGCATGGTGTGTCTGTCTCGGCTTCCGCGGTCCTGCCTGGGGAAAGCAAGGCTCAGACATGCGGGGTCCGGGCCTGAGTCCAGGACACCGGCTGCCTGTACCCAGGAACCCGGGTAAAGCTGAGCCAGGCTCCCACCTTGAGGGCTGCCTGAAGCTGAGATAGATGAGCAGAAGCATAGAAGGTTCTGGATCAAAGAACCCGGCCCATGGGAGCCTGTGCCAGTGGCACAAGGTGCCATGTGATGCTTTCCTGGGCCACGGTGGTGTGTACACAGGAAGCCCAGTTTTTACACTGATCCTCACCCCAAGCCAGTGAAGCAGTGGTGCAGCCACAGTTAGTGGCCCAGAGAGGTTAGGACACTTCCCTGGGACCACACAGCTCGGGAGAGTCAGAGCCTCGGCAGAGGCAGAGCCCACGGCCTCTCAGCTGGCAGTGCCCCTCTGGTGCCTGCAGCACCATCCACCCGTCCCAGGGCCCCCCACCGTCCACCCGGCACCATGAGCCCTCGGCTGGCGGGTGCCTCGTTTGCTTCCTGCCTTGGCCAGAACCATCCGTCACGGCACCTCAGGCTTCTGACGCTGGTCCCTGGGCGGGGGAGGCAGAGACAAACCAATGGGGCATTGCGGACTCTAGCAGCATCCTGGGTATGTTGTCCATAAACCGGAAATAATTGATCTACAGGCTGGCAAGACAGCCAGCAGAATACAAAGGCATTTATGGCTTTTCTGCTTAATAACCCTCAACTCTTCTGGGCAGCTGAGGGGACCTGGGCTCTGACTTGGTCTTTGCAGACGGGCGAAGTCCCAGGGGTCCAGGAGGGGAAGGACAGAGGAATGGTGGGCCCCTGGGGAGGGGGAGGGGGATGGTGGGCCCCTCCTCCAGGAGCCCCAGGCCCCTGAGAGGCCAAGGCAGGAGCTGCGTTGTATGTACGTTGGGGACTAGGGTCACGGAGGTCAGCTCACCCCATCCATGGNCCCCTGGCCTCCTGGCCCCAGACTGCCGTTTCCCCTCTGCGGGATGCTCTCGTCCCGCCGGGTACCGCTCCCGCCCTTCCTTTTGGTCCCAGGCCAGGGCCTTCTTCACTGATGCCTTTCTTCGTGGGACCCCTCAGGGTTCCCTGATCACCTCTTTGTAGCAGGACTCAGCATGACCCCTCCCGCTGCTTCTTAGGAACCTAGCTCCTCAGGGCTCTCTGCTGCACCCTCCACATTTTCCAGAACAGGGAAGACCCCTCCCTCAGTCCAAGTGTGGCCGAGAGTGCTGAGCCCGTCTCATGGGTCCTCGGTTCTGAACGAAGGATGGCGCTGGGGTGGGGGTGGTGTCGGTGACAGGAGATTGGTGGGCGTTCTCAAAGTCCTGAGACCCCCTTCACCCAGATTAGAGCCGAGGGGCTGGGTCACCATCCCCTGGGTTCGGGTGAGAATTGAGCTCTCTAGAGCTACAGGCCCTGCGCCTTTTCCAGTTGGAGAAAGGAGGGCCGCAGCATCTGCGTGGGGCTCAAGGCCCCTCCCCAGGGCCTGCTCTTCCCGGCACAGTCGGGCCTGCTGCTGCGGCATGGCAAGGGGGCCCTGGGGACGTTGCTGCGGTGCTGGTTGCCAGGGCAGGCTCCTGCTGCAGACAGGTGCCTAATGCTTGGGCACCTGCATGCCAAAGCCAGGACCTGCTGGACCCCTTGGTGCCCTCAGGCAGGGCACTGCCCTCTCTGGCCCTGGATAGGTGCAGAAGAGGGAGACAGCCTCACCTTGGTCATGGTGAGGTCATGCCTTTCTATTATATCAGGTGGGGAAACAGGCTCAGAGAGGCGATGCAAACTGCTTGAGGCTACACAGCAGGCCAGAGGCCCAGCCCGTTGCTTTTCTGTCTCTTTGAGTCAGGGACACCCCCCAAAGAGCCTGGATCCCACCCACCTCACACCCACAGAGATGCTGTGTGTGTCCCTTCATTGTCAGGAGACTGGGAGGGGAGAGCCCTCGAGGCTTCAAATCCGTGGACTCAGCTGTGACCAAAGTGTGGAGGAGAGGGAGCCAAGGCCACTTTCCTGCAGGGGAGGGTGCCATGAGGTCAGGCGTGGGCTGAAGGGTGATGCCCATGTGAGGTGAGGCGGCCCTCACCTGGCCTGGCAGGGGCATCCCGTGGATGTCCGGTCCCAGATGGGGTGGAGGGCCCTGGGTCCAGTGTCAGGCTTAGCGTGGGGCAGGCTGAGCCCAGTGCCTGGGATCTGCCTGCTGAAAGGCTGGCACAGGGCGGCCTGGCTTCGTGGGGAGGGCTGGGCTGCAGGCGAGTCTGGATCCGGTCTCACCCCTGCCCCCCTCTGCAGGTGGAGCCCCCCGAGCTGCCGGCTGACCTGCAGCACTGGATCGCCTACAATGAGGCCAATAGCCAGCTGCTGCGGGCCGAGAGCGGGCTCCACGACGTTCTCAAGGAGCAGTGACTACCACGGCCTGCCTGCCCTGCCCACCAGCCTTAACCTGGAGGAAGCATGGGCTGGCTGGACTGGGCCCTGTTTGAACTGGAGTGGCCTTGAGACCCGCCCAGCCCCCTCACAAGCTCAAGGCCCTCCCCCGCCCCCATTATTGATGCCCCTCCATACCCCATCCCACGCTGAGCATGGGGTGGGGGTGACGCAGGCACCCAGCCAGCTCTGCCCTCGGGGTGATGACGATGGGCAAACTGGGAAGCCCAGGGCCCTTGGTATGCAGGCAGCAGGGGGTTGGGGTGGGCTGCCTTACAGGTGAAGCCAGGCTTCCGTGCTCTGAGTGGGCAGGGTGCCTGAGGCAGGGAACGGGCTGGGGTTGCCCTGAGCGCCAGAGCTTGGAGTCTGAGGCTGCCGTTGCGGGTGAGGCCAGAGCAGTCCTGGAGGTAGGGCCGGGGGCGGGGCAGGGAGCTGGCCAAGGCCTGGGCCCTGATGTGGGCCCTGAGGAGCTGGAAGGATCAGAGCAGCATTTCAAGGCAGATCCCTCTGCTGCACGTGAGGCCAGAGCAGAGTGTGGCTGGCTAGGGGCCAGGCAGACCAGCCCAGGGTACTCGGGAGAGAGGCCTGGTCACTGGGCGCTGGGGTGGTGGCAGGGCCTGCAGCAGGGGCTTGGGGCCTTGGAGAGTATGGTGGGCCCAGCGCAGGTCAGATGTACAGAGACTCCAGTGGAGGTGGTGAGCTGTCATAGCTGGGGGTGGGGGGTGGGGGGGTCCTAGTCGGAACCTGCTGCTGAGGAGGGATTGGGGAGAGGTGTGGGGTCCTGCCTGGGTGCCCACAGGACCATGCTTTGTGACCCTGGCTGGGGTCCTGCCCTCTCTGGGTCTGTAGTGCCTCTGCCCTCCCACTGGGGCTGTCCTTGCCTGACTTGACGCCCTGCCTGGCTGTTGATATGTTTGTTTCTTCCTGCACTGAGAGCTGCTTCCCACAGTGGGCTGGAGCTGCACAGGGTCTTCCTGGCTTTGCTCGAGCAGCTCCGTCCTGGCGTCACCAGCCTGCTGAGGTGCCCGCCGGGGCCTGCCCACTCTCCTGCCTTGCAGCTGGGACAAGGGCGGCCTGGGGAGAAGCAGGTACTGGCCCGGGGCCTCGGAGAGTTCGAGGGCAGTGCAGGTGGGCCTCGTCCCTGGCCGAGGACAGAGTCAGAGCTCTGGGGGGGTGGGTTCTGCCCTGGGCAGGGTGCCCGCTTACCTGTGCCCCTGCAGCGGCCCCAGGGGCAGCCCAGAGGAGCCCAGGACTACTCCCTGGCCACCCTGTCCACTCCCCGCCAGCGGGGCCAGGAGCATGGCCACAGCCCTCTTCCTCCCCTGCCCCATGGCATTGTCTGCCTCAGCCATTGGGAATACCACGGTGTTTCTGTTTTATTTAAGGAAAGCTCAAGAGTAAAGGGCCTTCAGTGTGAGCGTGCTGGGAGTCTTCATTTCCGAAGCCCTTTCTGACATGGGGTGGGGGTCGCTGTTGGGATTGTTGGGTGAGCTTGGAGTCCACGCTGCCAGGACAGGACCTGTGCCCGTTCTGCAGATCATGGGGTCGCGGCCAGAAAGGAGCTGCCCCAAGCCCCTTACAGACTGGCCCTCTCCTTCTCTGTGGTTGTCCACAGAGGCTTGGGAGGTCCCACCCCAGACTCTAGGTCTGGGTCCTCAGGCTCCTGGGCTCACTGGGCAGGGTGAGAGCTGGCAGGTGGGGCAGAGGTCAGTGGGCTTTAGTGAGTAGGGTAGGGGGCAGAGTGAGCAGAGGGACCGTTGTGCAGGCCCTCCCAGGAGGGCAGGGGTGGGACCCCTGGGACAGAAAGCAGGTGAGTGGCAAGGGGGGTGGTGTCCCTGCACTGACCGCCTGCCCCAGGAGGGGCCAGCACTGCAGCCTGGGAGAGAACGGCCATTGAAAGTGGCTGGATGTGCAGCAGGCATTCAGTGATGGGGCGGTGGGGCTGGAGAGGCTTGGAGTAGGGTGGAGCTAGGGAGGTTGGCTGGAGCCGCAGCCTTTTTCACCTTCCACTTTCCCCGAGGGCCCTGGGGCCTGCCAGGTGGGGCCTCGTGCCTGTCCTGAGCCAGAGACCACATGAGGGTCACATGGGCCCCCTCCCAGAAGGTCTGTTTCTCTTAATGTGACCTGTTTGCACAGGTCCTATAGGGAGGGGCAGCGGGGTTTGGGGGATCGTGGCAGGTGACTGAGCTGACTGTTGCGACAGGACAAGTTCCTGGTGGGACCACAGACAGGAAACTGCACTTAGCCAATGGCCCCTAGTGACTGGCTGGGAGCATGTGGGATGAGTGGCTGGGGAGATGGAATGGAGGTGCCTAGGCATGGTCTGCCTCGCTTGGTACAATAGGGGGCGGGGGTTCAGGATGGTCATGGGCATCTAGGCTGCATGTGGCTGCCCCAGGGGCATGGGGACCTCTGTGCCCACTTCAGGGAGATGCAGCCCAGCCGGGTTGGGGGTAGAGAAGGCTCTGGGTCCACACTTGGAAGACAGGCCCACAGCAGAGGGGAGAAGGGTACCTGTTGACTAAGGGGCCTGGCTTCAGGATTGGGGTGTTGGGAGTCTATCTGCAGCCTAGTTCTCGCAAGACCCACTGATCCCATACATTGGTTGCTTTTGTTGAGAAGCTCAAGTGGCTGTCAGCCTGCATGTGGCCTGGGCACTGGCTCTCCCTAGGCCATGCTCCCCCTCCTACACGCCAGTGGGCACAGGACCGTCCACCCCAGGCCCCCGCCCTCTGTGGTCTATGCGGTGTCTGGCTCCCCAGGTGACCGCGCCCCCCACCCCGCCACCTGCCTGTGGGACGTCCGAGGAGGCAGAGTTCCTGGAGGCGGTGGTGGCGTTCCTCGTCATCTCTCATGATGGAAGAGGGGCCCTTCTTTGGCCAGTGAGTGGGGATGGGGGGAGCATTGAGCATCTCCCCACGGCAGCTCTTTGTGACCCACCAGCTTCCATGTGATGGGAGGTGGGGGTGTGTGATCAGCACTCACTTGTGTCAAGGCCCCACACGCCCACAGACGGTGTGGGCAGCTGCCGTCCACCCTGCAGCCACCTGCTGGCCACTCTTGTGGCCCCCAGCCATGGCCTCCCCAGCTCCCAAAGGGGCGCAGACCAGCGGGCGTGCCTAGGGCCAGGGCAGTGGCTTGGCGGGCCCCCGTGCACTCAGGCCGGCTCCCAGTAGAGGTGCAGGCAGGGAGGACCCGCGACCCTGGCGGGGAGGAGTCCGAGGGGTGCGCGCCCTCTGCTGGCCACGTGGAGGCCCCACAGGTGCCTGCCCCCACCCGCCCACCTTCCCTGGGAGTGGTCAGCTCCCATGCCTCTGCCAGCTGCACACCTGCTCTGCACCCCTGAAGCTCCCAGAGGTGCCCCCCTGTTGCTCTGCTGGTGAGGCTGAAGGGGGCAGTGACATGGCTTCACTGTGCCCTGAGGTGAGTGGTGGCCCTGGCCTCCAAGTGCAGGGTCACATCAGGGGTGGTCTGGAAGTCTGGCTCTGATGCAGAATGTGGAGAATCTCCAGCCCAGAGGCCCGATGGCAAGGTGACACTGACAGGTGGGGGTCAGTCCAGCTCCTGCTTCCCTCCCTGCAGTGGGGCTTGAGCAAGGGACCGCCAGGGGCGCCAGGGACAGCTGGCAGGGTTTCCTGGGGCCGAAGGATCCTGGGCTCCAGGGGGGTGGTCAGCCCGCAAGGACGCTGCAGCCCGTCCTTGAGCAGACAGGCTAGACCATGGCAGGGCCCTGAGCCAGCCCTGGGATTCTGGGGCAAGCCGGCACAGCCTTCATGTTCTGTACACACACTCCCCTCTAATCTCAGCTGTCCCTGGGGCCCAGGGTGTAGTAGGCCTGTTGTTGCAGGAAGTGACTGGGTCCTGGGGAGTTGTGTGGGTTCCTGCAGACCCAGGTACACCCCACCCCACACCCTTCGGAAGACCCAGCCGGGGGGGGCAGGCCATCCCCACACCTCTTCCCCAGGTCCCCTCTTGCTGCCGCGGCAGACTTGGGCCCCACAGACTCACCCACCCACAGAGAACACTGGATTCCAGCCTGTTTCCTCCTCATCCTGGGGAGGAGGCATAGGGTGGGGGGGGGAATGCCTCCAGAACCCCAGGAAATATTCTGGAAGCAGGGTCAGATTTTCCTTGGGCTGAGCAACGAGTCCTGGTCGGACTGTAGGAAGGCATTTGTCCCCTGAAGCCTCTGCCTGCCTGTCTGTGAAGCGGCTCAGAACGGCCGTGGTGGGCACAAGGCTGGTCCCACCCAGCTCCCTGAAGGTGGCCCCGTGGGCTCTCTCTGTCCAGAAGGAAGAGATGGTCTCCAGCCTCGGTCTATTTATGTATTCCACAGGTTTAGGGGAGGAGGGCAGAGTGTACCCCGAAACGATTCTACCCTGGAGTCCACCAGTAGCCTGGTGCCCACTGAGATTGGGCCATGGGCACGTGCCAACAGAGCAGCCAGCTGGCAGCGTTGGGCACCTCAGGGAAGGATGTGGCTGAGGACCACGGCCCCCAGGGAGGCCAGGGCCCCGGCACTGAGCCTGGCAATGCCCACGGAGTTGCAGAGGTCATGGAAGCAGCAGAAGATGGGGTGGGCAGCCCCGATGCTGTCTGGGTCGGTGGCCTCGCAAGAGCTGGCACAGGTGCTGGTCACCACAGGGCTCTCGTTGAAGGGGAACTCTGGAGGGAGGGCAGGTGTCAGAGCGCAGTCACCCCATCCCAGCCTTCCTTGGCTGTCCCAGTCTGCGCCTTTCACCTTGTGCTTCCTGCCTCCTCCCAGGACACCCTAACTGACCGATGGCCTGGAAGTCACCTGGGCCCCTGCTGGGATCTGCAGTGTGGCCCTGAAATGGGAGCTGGGAGCCCCGGGCCCCCGCCTCACCTGCCTCCACCGTCACCAGCGTGGTCTTGCAGGCTGTTTCGTCCGGCTTGCAGTAGGTAATGTTCTTGCACAGAGGAAGGGCCGTAGGCTGCTCACAGGTGATGCAACTTAAGGCCTCACCTGGGGGAGGAGCGGAGGCAGACCTTCATCACCTGGGCCTGAGACCCACCCTGGGGGTCACAGGAAGGGCAGAAGAGGCCAGAGGCTCTTCCTCACGGGTCCACCTGGAGCGTGTGTCGGAGTCCCTCCCTGGGGGACTGCCTTGCCCGGCTGGGCCCCTTCAGGCCCAGCCTCCTGGCTTAGATGTGATCCCTGCACCGCGCCCCTGACCTGAGCCTCGGTCTCCCTCCTTGGAGAGCAGGCCATGACCCCTGCCCTGGGTGGAGCCGGGCTCAGGACCAGAGGGTCAGGGCGACCAGCCTAGTTGGTGACCCCTTCCCCGCTGCGGAGCTGGGCTGGGCGAGGACCAGCACCAGGCCCCCCGCCGGCCAGCCGCACCACCCCTCTCACCCAGGCTCACAGCCGAGGCTGCGGCAATCAGTAGGGCCAGCAGGGCCCTGGGGACAGCCATCCCTCTAGTCGAGCCAAGCGGCCGCGATCTCTGCCGGCCGCCCATGGGGATTTATACCCAGCCCTTGGGTCCCCACACTGGGTGGCGGCAGGAGCCGCCAGTGAGTCAGCAGGGTGGAAGCTGGGCAAGCAGCTGGCAGAGGATGCTTAAGTGCTGGCCCTCGGGGCGAGAGCCCCGGGTGCTCGAGCTGGCCAGGCCGGCCCCTCCCCTGGCCGCCACACGGGAGCCACGGCTCCCTTTCCACTGCCGAGTGTGGTGCCTTGGGCCCACATCCCCCATGGTGTCCTCATCATTGCCAACCCCTTCCTCAAATATGGCCTTTAGACCAGGCCTGAGCTTCCTGTTCCTGGCCCCAGACAGCAGGGCTGCCGGACCCGCCACGTGGCCCACCTCCCACCGCACACTGCCCCACGTCCACCCCTGTGCTCTGCCGCTTGCGGACCCTGCCACCCGTCTCCCCTGTGCCAGAGGCCTGGGTCCCGTCTGCTGCCCCAGCCTCTGCCTTCTCTGTCCTCTGAGGGTGCAGTGGGTGGGTGGGTGGATGTGTGGATGGACGGGCAGATGGATGATGGATGGTTGAAAAGACAGATGGCGGGGTGATGCTTGAGCAAGTGGCTGGGTGAAGGGAGGAATGAATGGATGGACGACGCATTGGTGGTGGGCGCGCTGACTGGAAAGGGAGGGGGCACATTCTGACACGAGCATCATGCCCACTTATTCTTTCACCACTTATGAAAGAATAAGTGGTGGAGAGGTGTTGGCTGAAGGGGTATGTGCTGGGTGGAGGGTGGGGGTGGGCCCTGCCGTGAGACAAGGAGTTACACCCCAGTCTCAGGGCGGGGTGATGTGCTGGGAGGAGCTTGGGGCTGGCACTCAGGAGGCCTAGATTTGAGCCTGGGCTGTGCTGCCATCTCGGTGTGTGACCTTGGGGTGACTCTCCTTCCTCCAGACTGGATTTCTGTTTCTGTGATGAAACTAGGGACCCAGGGCAGTTGGAGAGCAGAAGTGACCTGGCCTTGTGGATGGGGAGGTGGTTACAAGGAAACAAAAGGAATTGTTTGCAAAGGAAGGACCGTGGTTAATACAGGTCAAACGATGGAGTCACACACAGCGGGTGTAGGCCCAGAACACAGCGTGGCGGCCCTTCCCTGGGGCCTGGGCCGCGAAGGCATGAGGTCTGTGTGAGTGGAGCCAGGCAGGGTCTGGTCTGAGCCTCAGAGATGGCAGGTCCTGGCAACCCCGCAGGCTTCTGTGCTACGAGGCCTGCTCATGAGCCACCCTGACCCCCTTCTTTCAGGTGTTAAAGCAGGGAGAGGACCATCAACCCAGGGGGCAGCTGTGAAAACTAGCCGGCGAAGGTCATGGTGGTGATGGGTGTGGAGCAGCGGCCAGGTGGGCTGGTCTGGGCTCCAGGCCAGGAGATCCTGTGGGCCATCGGGGCAGGCTGCCTGGAAAGCAGCCTTGAAGGAGCCGGAAGACATTGGAGTTGGAGATGGCAGGGAGGGTGCTGAGGGCGGTGGGGCAGTGACGAGGATGGACACACAGCCTTCCCGTGTTTGCCTGTAGGGCCATGTATGTGTGTGTTTACCAAATCACGCCTGGGTGCATAGTCCCTTCAGTCGTGTCTGACTCCTTGCGGCCCTATTGATTGTAGCCCTCCAGGCTCCTCCTCCATGGGATTCTCCAGGCAAGAATACTGCAGGGGATTGCTATGCCCTTCTCCAAGGTAGCTACCTGACCGAGGTCTCCTGCACTGCAGGCATATTCTTTACCAGCTGAGCTACCAGAGGAGCCCTTACTGAGTCTCAATCTAGGCTTTAAGGCTTAAGTGACCCACGGCCGTCCTTGTTTTTGTGAGAGATGGGAAGAGCCAGGTGGGAGGGCTGGTGGATAGTTGAGGGCAGGGTCTCCTCCTTGACAAGGTCAGCACCCAGANATATTCTTTACCAGCTGAGCTACCAGAGGAGCCCTTACTGAGTCTCAATCTAGGCTTTAAGGCTTAAGTGACCCACGGCCGTCCTTGTTTTTGTGAGAGATGGGAAGAGCCAGGTGGGAGGGCTGGTGGATAGTTGAGGGCAGGGTCTCCTCCTTGACAAGGTCAGCACCCAGAGACGCAGCCCTGGGGGTGGCGTCTGAGGCTGTGTGAACATTCCTGGCCTCCCAGCCCCCACTGTTCCAGGGGGGTTGTCCAAGGTGCTCTCCCAGCAGCAGGTCTGCAAGAGTCCTGCCCCTGGGAGCTGGCTGGGACTGCGAGTCTTGCCCTTAGAAAGAGGAGGTGTGGCGTTCCCAGGGTCTGAAGGACAGGAGGCCCCCGAGGCTGCTAGCCTCCTGTCCCGCAGGCGTGGGACGCCCTCAGTGGGACCCGACTGTGCGTCCAGCGGCTGCCTCCCTCCATCCAGGGGCAGGAAACCCTTAAAGGGGGTGACAGACAGTTGGAGCTCTCCGGACTCAGGGCTGTGGGCTGGGGGGGCACGTTGTGGTGCAGAAGGAAAGCTGTGCAGCCCCGTCTTGATGTGGCTGGAGACTCGGTGCTGTGTGCATCCAGGGCCTCAGAGCAGCCTCTGGAGTGGGGCGGGGCAGAGACCCGGGGTTCATCCCAGGGTACCCGGGGTCCATCTCCTGCCCTCCATCTCCCTCAAGTGCCCAGGCCTGTGCTTAAAGGGCCCCGGGGGAGGGGCAGGGGCAGGAAGGAGATATGAGAGGCCTGTGGGGCGGGGGCTCCCTGGGGAGGCAGCCTGGAGGCTTTGGGCTGGCCCAAGGCCCAGGGGAGATGGAGCTCCCTTCTGAACTGGAGCTTGGGCTGCCTAGGCACCAGAGGGTGGGGCTTGTGGGGGTGGGGCTTGTGAGGGCGAGGCTGGGGGCTTTCTGGGGTGGGCCTAGAGAGGGCCTGGAGGTCACCCTCCAGCCTCCCTGCCTCTGCCACACGACGCAGGGGACCCTGTCACCACAGGCCTGACCCAGCGTAATGCCTTGTTCAGGGGCCAGGCTGATGAGCCTTGGGGGGCTTCGTGGAGTAATCCCAGGTCCTGGACCACTCTTGGCCCCCCTTGCCTACCTTCTGCCTGGCCTGGCCTGCCATCCTGTACCCAGCCAATGTCTCTGTCATTCAGGGCAGTCCTAATGCCTCCTCCTCCAAAAAGCCACCCCTGATCCAGCCCTGGTGGATGTGGTGTGCCTCCTGCCTGTGGGCCGCACTTCCTGTCCTGCCATAGCCAGGCCCCCAGAGTTAGGACTAGTGGGAGTGTAGGTCTAGTGGGTGTGCAGGACGAGAGGGTGTCCAGGACTAGAGGGTGTGCAGGACTAGTGGGTGTGCAGGTCTAGTGAGTGTGCAGGTCTAGTGGGAGTGCAGGTCTAGTGGGTGTGCAGGACTAGAGGGTGTGCAGCTCTAGTGGGTGTCCAGGTCTAGTGGGTGTGCAGGTCTAGTGGGTGTCCAGAACTAGTGGGTGTCCAGGTCTAGTGGGTGTGCAGGTCTAGTGGGTGTCCAGGTCTAGTGGGTGTGCAGCTCTAGGGCGTGTCCCAGGTCTAGTGGGTGTCCAGGACTAGAGGGTGTCCAGGACTAGTGACCATCCCCCCTTACCCCATCACAGGGAGATGGAGGCCCCACAGACAGATGGGGCAGCAGAGTGACTGAGAGAGAGCCTGGGCCAGGCAGAGGGGCTGGGGAGATGGAAGGGCTAGAACGGCCAAGGGGGACACGGCCTAGGCTGAGGAGCCTGAGCTACAGTGGGCAGCCCTCCCCCCCATCTAGCAGGCAGGTTTGCTTCCAGAAAACAGATCCAGGAGGCCTGGTGCAGGTGTGGGCTGTGATTCTTCAGAGGCGCTGGGGGCTGGGCTACACGGGGCTGTGGGCCAGGGTCTAGAGATGGAGGCTCAAGAGTAGGGTGAGCAGGAGGAGGGCGCCGGCCAGACTGCGGGGGCTGCCCAGGGTGGGTGCCCCGTCCACGTTGCACAGGTCAGTGTTGCAGCAGGACACGGGCCGGGTCCATCCGATGCCGTCCACATCTGAGGGCACGCACTTGTTCGCACAGGACTTGGTCACCGTGGAGTCCCCCAGGAAGGGGTACACTGGGGGCATGGGGGCACCAGTGTCAGGCTGGACCCTGAGCCCCAGCCCAGCCTCCTCCCACAGCACCCACTCTGCTTCAGCCTCTCCGTGACTTGGCCCCTCCTTCCTTCCACCACTGTTGCACCAGGGGCGTGTAGTGACTTGTTCAGGATGCCTTGAGGGGTGAGGCCACTCCGGGACTCCCCAGCAAGGCTGCAAGAGCCTCCCATTCCAGGAAGGAGGGTGAGGAAAGAGGGAGAGAGCCTGGCTGCTTGGACCAAAAGCTCTTTCTGGAAATGTCAAAGGTGGTGGCTGCTCTCTGCACACAGGGCCTGGGCTGGAGGCAGCTCTGACCCTGGGACCATGCCCACCCCGCCCCACTGACCTGTCTCCAGGGAGTAGAGTGTGGTCTTGCACATGGTCTCGTTGGCATTGCAGGTGGTGATGGTGACGCAGCTGGACACGCTGATGGGCTCGGGACACGTGTAGCATTGCAGGGCGACCACTGGGGAAGGGGCGGCCGGGGCTCGTCAGGCAGGCCTGTCCCTCCCAAGCCTTGAGACCCGAGCCCAGGTTTGAGGGGGCCAACGCCACCAAGCCTCCAGTCGCCCACCAACCAAAACCCCAGGAAGATTCAAGAGCTGCGAGCTGGGTCCCTGAGTCCTGAGGCAGAGTATGCCCCTGGCGGTCGGGCTCAGCCTGCCGGCCAAAGCTGAGATGAAGCTGTGTTGGGGGTGCTGGGGAGGCACGTGGAGGTGAGGCTGCACCCACACCTCTGCAGTAAACGGCCCGGCAGGGGCCCGGAGGACCTCACTGCAGCAGGTTGCCCCCCCCCAACACACACACCCCTGGCGTCCTCATCAGCAACATGCAGGACCCCAGGTGCTTCAGGGGGATCGGGGATCGGGCAGGGAGGTGTATGGCGTGCAGGGTGGGCTGAGCCGGGCCTGCTCTGCCTGTTGGTGGAAGCTGAACAAGGGAGAGGAGGAGAGCTCAGGCCCAGAGGGACGCAGGCAGGTTGGGGTGCATGCTGGTGGCCTGACTCCTTCTTTCCAGCTCTGGGCCCTCACAGCCTGGCCCTCCTCCCCTACTGCTGTTACTGTGTCTCCCAGACACTTCTGTTTTCTCCTGGATAGGACAGCCTGGCTGAGGCCTGCCCCACCAGCTCCTCCTCGAGTTGGGAGTGGGGCCCGTGATGGTCTGGGTGTCTGAGACCCAAGTTCCCCAGGATGTCCAGTCTGCTTCCCTCTTCTCCACCTCCTGCCGCCCCCACCCCAGGGCCTCCCCGGGATCGCCACGGCATCTCATGAGTCCTGCCCCAGGAACCACGGCCCTGGAATCTGGGAATGTGACTCTGACCTTGCTCGCCTGCCCCAGCGGAGAGCCTGTCCCTGGTGCCCACGGCCCCGATGAAGGGCCATTTCCCACAGTGGGCACCCAGGGCTTTGGCGGCCAACCACTCTGCCAGTCCCAGCCCTGGACAGCACCTCCCGCTGTCCCCGTCTTCACCCTCCCTGGGCCGCAGGCACCCCTCTGCCGGTGCCCCTCCGTGCCTGCCCCCCACGCCCTCCTCACCTCCCTGCTTTCTGCCTCTCCCTGGCCCCCGATGCTCCCTCTGGCTGCCCGGCACCCCTCACCGAGCTCACAGCAGGCGGCCAGCACCAGCGCTGGCAGTGCCAGCCGTGTCCCTGACATGGTCTGGTTCCTGAAGCACGTCGGTCCTGGGCCTGCCCCTCAGGGATGGGAGCACCGTGCAGCCACCTGACCCGTCAGTCGGCAGTGGAGCAGATTAGGTGGATCGGTTTCCTGGGTGGCGTAGGTACGGAGGCCCGCCCCCTCCCCGGGGGCCCCACCCACCTCCACCTGGACCCGCTCCTCATGGTTCTCCTCCACCCCTCCCTGCCCCTTCCTCATTCTGCCGCCTCGCGTGGTCTGGGCCCCTCCCCACACCCTCATGACCCCCCTCTTATGGTTGGGGGTCCTTGCCTGCTTCTGTAACTCCTTCGGGGGTGCTCTGACTTCTCCCCACCAGACACTACTGCCCCTCAGGATGGCCTCAACCTGCCTGGAAGGGAGCGGCAGAGAGGGGCTTCCCTGCACCCTGACTCCCACCTCTGTCAGGGGCCTTGGATGCCCACTCCTTTCTGCGGTGTTGAGTCCTGGTCTAGTGGTTCTGGGTTCGAGTCCTCCCAGGGTGCCCAGGCCCCAGTGCATGGCTTCTTTGAGGTGGTCAAGTGGGGCGTCCTGATGGGGAAATGGTCGCCTGGACAACCAGCCAGAATGTGCTCAGAGGCTTAAGGGCACAAAGACAGCAAAACTGCTGGGTCAACAGAAAGATCCTGGACGGTGGCTAGGGAGGGGTGGGGTTTCAGGGGGACATGAATCCTGGTGCCCCTCCAGGGTCTGGCACACCTTGATCGGAGCCCCTGGCCCCACTGCAGGTCAGTGAGTTGACAGGATGGGCCTGGCCCCAGACTCAGAAGGGGGAGAAATGGATCCAGTCCTAGGTTCAAGCAGCTCCAGGCACTGCTCCCCAGCCCGCCCACACGCCCCCCGCCCCAGGGGCTGTGCCTCAGCCTCTCCAGGGTCTGCCCTGTCTGTGACCCTGCCTCCCTGCTCTGGGCCCCACACTGCCCCAGCCAGCACGGGTAGGGCAGGACAGGGCTGTTGACAGGCCTGGTTGGCTGGGCTGGGCCTGACTCACCCTGCACCACAGGGGCTGGGGCTCCTCCCTCCTTTCCCACCAGGTCCAGATCTCACTCCCCTCCAGCTCCGTCTCTGCCTTCCTGCTCCAGGGTGTCCTTCCCTCCTCTCGTCCTGTGGCTGAAAATCTCCCTGGGAGCCCCCCACCCCACCCGATGGCCCCCAGTGGCCTTTTCTAGTCCCGGGGGCAGCAGCTCCATGTGGGCTGTGGTCTTTGATCCTGAGACTGGGAGGGCTGCATCTCCCTGGGCACCATGGTGGGGAGGGGCGCCCAGCCTTCCCTAAACACCCAGAAGGTGTCAGATGCTCCACCCACCGGACCTGGTTCCTGACACTACAGCGGCGAGTGGTGGTGCTAGAGCTTCAGATGCAGGATGAGAGGCTGTCGCAGCGAGTTGACAGGCTGGTCACTTCGAAAGGAGGGCTGGGTGACAGCCAAGACAGCAGCCGGGCTTGTCTGATTCTGCCTCTCCCCAGGCTGCTGGGTGATGCTGGGCGCGGCTAACAGGAGCAGACAGCACCTCACACACCCGAGCTTCCTCCTGGGCCATTCTCCCAGCGGCTTGCCCAGCCCAATGCCTTTGTCCTTAGACCCGGAGACCCCACCTGTCCTTTTCTTCTGGAACAAGTCTGGCCTCTGGACATTAGCTCCTCCTAGAGTTTCTGCCTGACCCTGGCGGGGAGATACAGGCTAAGCCTTTCTGAAGTCACAGCTGTGCACAGGGTAAGGAGGAATGTACCCCAGCCAGGGTCTGGGTGCTCTGTTGGGAAGCCTCCCCACTAAAAGGTCTATGCCCTTCCCTGTTCCTCTAGAGGCCTTGGGGTCAGTGTGCACAGTGTGACCAGGGTCAGAGGTCAGAGTGTGACCAGAGTCAGGCTCAGTGTGCGACTGGGGTCAGTGGTCAGGTGTCACCATCACTTTGTCTGGGAAGCTTTTGTGTCCTTAGAAAGAACAAACTAGATAAGTAGGTTAAAAAGGCAGGGAGCAAAGGTCACTAAAAGAATTACTGTAACCAGCAGTCCAAGCAGGAGTAAGAACCAGTAGCAACTTTGATCTTGGTCCAGGTAGAGTCAACACTTGGGTTACCCTCTTCACAGGAATGGAGCCATTTGGAGTGGTCATATATATATATATATATATTTATGTATTTTAACCTAGTCTTCCAAAAAGGCAATGGCACCCCACTCCAGTACTCTTGCCTGGAAAATCCCATGGATGGAGGAGCCTGATGGGCTGCAGTCCATGGGGTCGCTGAGAGTTGGACATGACTCAGTGACTTCACTTTCCCTTTTCACTTTCAAGCATTGGAGAAGGAAATGGCCACCCACTCCAGTGTTTTTGCCTGGAGAATCCCAGGAACGGGGGAGCCTAGTGAGCTGCCATCCCCGGGGTCTCAGAGAGCCGGACACGACTAAAGCAACTTAGCAGCAGTAGTAGCAGCAGCAGCAACCTAGTGTTATCAACATAGGTACAACAGACCCAGTTAGAAGTAGTTGAAGGACTGACAACCTGAACATTAGCAGACAAAATCAATCTTTTTTTTTTCTCTCCAGGAGAATGAGCTTGAAAGCCAATCTGGACTTAGTGCTTTGCCAGGTAGCCAGCTGTCTAAGTTTGTCTGAGTAGGTTCTAGTCTTTTAAGGTGGTATGAACATAAAAGCCAAAGTAGTTGTCTCCAGTAACAATTTTAGCATTTTTCTAGGTATGAGAAGATGTAAGAATTTGGGCTCAAGAAAATGCTTACACGAAGATTTCTAACTATCTGAAGGCCTGTTTTGTCCATTTTCCCAGAGCACAAAGTGAGTGCCTGATTTCTGCTCTCCGCCCTGAATTCCTTCAGGGAGTGCGAAGGGCAGCGGTTTAACCTTTGTAGAGGCAGCAGCGAGTGCTGGTTTTCAGTCGGCAGGGCCCCTTCCCAGCCATAAGTTGACCACGGTTGGAGGGCATTTCGTCCCACGGTGCTAGGAATGCTTACTCCCAGGTCTGTCAAAGATGTCACTCATGGGCCACCCAGTGTGCTGTTTCTGGCCCAGGCCCCATGAGCAGCAAAAGTCTCTGGACCACATGTCCCTTACTGGCCTCTCGGTCCAGGGAAATAGTCCCTCTTGTTGCTTCTTCTTCTATCTGCAGTCACACTATTACAGTCAATGATCTCATATGGAACTGTGGCTCATCACTTTATCAGGGGCTCAGTCACATGCTTGGTAATGTACGAGACAACACTTTTTGAAACAGGCAATATAGAGAACTATAATAAATAATATATATTATAACGTATGTTAAATATATTAAATTGTTAATAACAAAATTTGTTTACCTAGTTAACTTTAATTTAATTTTAGAAAGCCCCTGCCCTTTTAAAACAAACCTTGAAGAGGTAATATTTTTGCACAGGCATCAGAATGAAACCATAGCCCTCTGTGATGACAGGCTTAAGAAGCATGTTTAAAATCTCATTGCAATTCAATAGGCAAAGCAACTTGGTTGCTGCTGTGACATATAGCATTTTAAGAGAGTAACCAGAACTATGACTAATAACATTTACCAGGGCATGTCAGTTCTTTATGAATTCCATTTAATTGTTAGAACATCTGTATTAGTAACACCTACCATACAATATTTATTGTGTAACAAGTTATTCACTTAGCAAAAATAACAATGAAAGATTTCAAAGGCAGTTCAACAACTTAAGAAAATTGTACCATGTACAAAACTCTTTCATCAGGCTTCCAAAAGCCCTTTTTTGTGTGTGCATCCAAAATAAAACTTCCCCCACTCAGAAACAGTCACCTGTGAGCCAGACCTACTTTCTTTTTCCTTAATAAAATACAATTTCATTCCTCCTACCCTGTTTACCAAAAACACACATCTTCCTCTCTTTAAGGAACCAAGAACTGATCTTTATCTTAGCATTCCATAGACTAGAGATCATAAATGCCAGTGATAATTTCTAAAAACCTTTGCTTTCTTATAGAAAACATCTCAGGATGGCACCAAACATTCTTCATTAATAGTCCAAAATGTCTTTAGTTTTTCTGTAAGAGGAAATTAGTTTTCAGTTATCAGTGTTTCAGAATCTTATTTTACTTAGAAATGACATAGCTAGTCAATAAACTTTTTCGTCACTTAGTTTAGCATAACCCTAGAAATTCAGGTTACCAAAATCTGGACAGACTGTTTTAGACATTCCTAAAGAATAATTATTCTTAACAGTGTTTATCTAAAAGCTCCAATCTAATTTGCATTCTTTCCTTAAAAATTTCTTCACTGGAGTTACTTTCCTTGCTGACAAACTTGTAACAGAAATAACAAAATTTTATTCAACTTATATTAAATCTGGCCACAATGAAAACATTATGCTTAATGTTAATGACTCTTAGACCTGTCTATATTAGATCAATAAACATTAATACCAGCTGTTAATTTAATACTAAATACTTCACAGTTTACATGAAATTTATTTGGCTTGATTTTTCTTAGAATTAAGTGAATTTGTACTTAGAATTACAAATTTCATTTGTAAGTGCTTACTTTTCTTTAAACCAATTGAAGAGTTCATTTATAAATTAAACTCAGCAATATTATCTAAAGACAAAGACACATACTGAGACACACATATATACCTGAAAAGACAGAGATGTCATAGTTTCTGATTGAGATTTAAAATGTCTCTTAGCCCCCCTTTTTTCCCCTTGGCTTGAAATTCTATTAAAAATTACCTCAAAGCTAAAGTTTCAGGCAAGGTGGGCTGTGTATCTCAAGGACATGAGAAGAGTTAACTTCAAGTTTTCTCTAGGTATATATTTTTTAACAAGCTTTGTGACTGTCGCTTAATTGTGTGTGACTCTCTGTGACCCCATGGACTATACAGTACATGGAATTTTCCAGGCCAGAATACTAGAATGGATAGCCTTTCCCTTCTCTAGGGGATCTTCCCAACCCAGGGATTGAATGCAGGTCTCCTGCATTGCAGGCAGATTCTTTACCAGCTAAGCCACCAGGGAAGCTCAAGAATACTGGAGTGGGTAGCCTATCCCATCTCCAGGAGATCTTCCTGACCCAGGAATCAACTGGGGTCTCCTGCATTGCAGATGGATTCTTTACCAACTGAGCTATCAGGGAAGCCAAGCTTTTAACAAGCCAGTTTATAATTGCATATGCAAAAAGAACTGATTTTGCAATTTCAAAAGAACTTTTGTTTCAGCCCATTTTCTCCAGAGTCTAAAGAATATTGTGGCCACATTCTTTTTTTTTCTTTCTGTGATCATGGTCTCCTAATTAAATTTAAATCAGAGAGTGCTCAAATTGACAACAGGGGCAGGTTGACTGATAAAATCTTGTCCCAGCAGAGACTGTCTCTCTGGAGAGGTGAGGCCTTTGTCCTGTCAGAAGAATCTGAAGGAGTAAGGGAAATTACAGGGGTGGGGGAACACAGGGGTGGGGGAACACAGGGGTGGGGGTCCCACCCCACTACACCACCCCGACCCATGAGATAGGAAAAATTAAAAGGGAGTTTTTTAGAATGTTAGGAGAATTTTTCTGATTCCTTAAGCTTTTGATTATAGGAGAAAGTCCTAGACATAAGGGACCCTCAGTCCGTTTTCCCATCCTGTGGCAATAAAGATAAGAGACCCATTTTCAGGTCATTTTTTAATCCCCAATTTAAAGGCCAGGCACTGCTACAGTAAGGCTTAATTTTTTCCTTTCTTAGCACATCTGTGTTTCTTCTGGCTTAGAAAGGGATCCACCCACATTGAATAGCCTGCAACCAAGAACACAGCTTGTAGCAAAGTAATCCAGTGTACCAGTATACAATTCATTTAGGAGGACCAGAGCATCCTCTGAATTCCGTTCGACCTTATTGTCTGATGAGGTTTTGAGTCATGAATCCATTGAATCATGACCAGATGTCTCTGGCCCCCCTTTGATACGCTGCACAGGGTGTCCAACCCAGCATGGCCAGAGAAGGGCTTTTAGACCATTGCCAGCGTGTTGCCAGGGCTCTCATCGAGAGAGGTCTGTTGCAGCATCACAGTCTGCACTAAAGAGGCCAAGCTGACAGGCTGGCTGTTACAGTGCACAGGCTGCCAAGTCCTGGAGTGAAGGGGAACTCCTGGAGGGATGGAGGTGGCTGCAGTGGGAAACACCACCAGGGTCAGGATCTGAGGGCAGAGAGGTGGAAGCATTTCCACAGAGGATTTCTGAACACAGAGTAAGATGGGAAATTAAGCAGAAGAAGAATTCCAAGTCTACCACCCCACTTNGGAACTCCTGGAGGGATGGAGGTGGCTGCAGTGGGAAACACCACCAGGGTCAGGATCTGAGGGCAGAGAGGTGGAAGCATTTCCACAGAGGATTTCTGAACACAGAGTAAGATGGGAAATTAAGCAGAAGAAGAATTCCAAGTCTACCACCCCACTTGTGTGGAGTCTAAGGTAAATCTTGTTTCCCAAGTTAGAGTAGGTAAGAGAAAAAAATAAAGAGCTGGGACCAGGCCGGTGAGCAACATTGGGGGAAAAGATGCTGGAAGGCAGGGAGGGAGTGTTTCTGGAATCCTCCCCCTCGAAGGGGGAGGTAATTTTTGTATCCTAGGAAATAAAGCGTGTCAGGTGGCAGGGTGCAGTTGTTGGAGGCAGGGGCAGGTGCTGAGCTCCAGCTCCCTGTGCATTACTCCCAACGTTGATGAAGACACAGCCCTTGGGCATGGAGGGTGCTGGGGGTCGTAGTCTAGGCAAAGTGAGAGAAAGCAGGAGATAGGAAAGCGAAGACAGCCTGGGCTCCTTCACCGAGCTGATGAAGCCTTGCAGGTCTTGGGAAAGGAACAAAGCAGAGGGAATGTGAGCGCAAGCCAGTTTCCATGGAGGAGAGACAGAGAGCAAAAGTCAGAAGTCTCCAGCCAGCAGTGTGGGTGAGGCCCGCAGCTTATCTAATTCCCAGGTTGCAGCCCCCTCCCCGCCACCCCCGGGGTTTCGGCACCACCTGATCTCAGCGAGGCAGCAGTGAGCAGTGGCATGAAGCAAGATCTTAATTCCCTGCCCAGGAACTGAACCAAAGGAGCCTGAAGGAAAACCAGGGATTCTAGCCACCAAACCAGCAAGGGTTAGAGGCTAGAAGCTGTTTTCCCCTGGATCTTTGCCCCTTGTGAAAAATGTGTTTATCACGTGGGCAGAAACTGTAAATGCAGGTGCAAAGTTTATTATTAGAGACATTGTGCAGCAACAAGTGGGAGGACACAAGAGAAATGAGATAGAAGTTCGTTTAGCAGAGGTAGAAGCAAGGCGGAGATGCACACCCAGAGAGAAAGGGTGTGGCCAACCCCCCTGGTGAGGAGGAGCCCTGCAAAGAGGCCGTTAAGTCATTTCTATTGCTCTGTTCTCTGGATCTTTCTCTTCCTTCGGGCTAGTTATCTGGTTTCTTTCTCCACACCTGACTTACCCTGGGACCTTCCCCTGGGATGCACACACACCCGTTAGCCAAGATGGATTTCTAAGTGAAGGCTTCTGAGAAGAGCAAGACTCACTATGGTCTGGAGTTACCCCTTGATTTTTGACCCATAAAAGAGGCTTTCTGTGCATATGTAGTGTCTCCCTTATTCCAAAAGAGGGGGAAGCAGAGATCCCTTCATCCTTTACTCAAACAGGACTTTGCACCTCTCTGTCCTTGCCATGACTACTGCCTGAAGGCATTCACAAGAGACAAACACTGACTATTTACTGTTTCTGTTGTAACTTTCCTGTTGGAGGGCAAACAGGAGGCTGACTGTAAATGCCTTGCTGCTGTTGCTGCTAAGTCGCTTCAGTCGTGTCTGACTCTGTGCGACCCCAGAGATGGCAGCCCACCAGGCTCCTCTGTCCCTGGGATTCTCCAGGCAAGAATACTGGAGTGGGTTGCCATTTCCTTCTCCAGTGCGTGAAAGTGAAAGTGAAGTCGCTCAGTCGTGTCCCCTAGGGACCCCATGGACTGCAGCCTACCAGGCTCCTCCGTCCATGGGATTTTCCAGGCAAGAGTACTGGAGTGGGTTGCCATTGCCTTCTCTTTTAACTGGAGCCTACCTGTCTGTTGCCTCAGGAGATGCAAACAGGAGGCCAGTTGTGAATGTCTAACCTGGAGCCCATCTATCTTCTACATCAAGGCCTGCGAGCCCACTCCTGTCCCCAA
Organism: Neotragus moschatus; assembly: GCA_006410615.1. Taxonomy (NCBI): domain Eukaryota; kingdom Metazoa; phylum Chordata; class Mammalia; order Artiodactyla; family Bovidae; genus Neotragus; species Neotragus moschatus. The sequence continues at coordinate 187,058 of SJYA01002009.1, forward strand.
ACGTGCAAATGAATCTCAATGCCTCAAAAGCGGAAGCTTCACCAGCACGCCAGCCTGCAGTGAGTAGGTGGACCTGTTGTCTTCCAGAGAGCCACAGAGCCCAGCTTTCCCATCTGTCAAGCGAGCCTCCCTCCAGAAGCGGTGGCTTGAGAGGTCTGCCTCCTTGGGAGTGATGATGGTCAAGATCTTGACTGTTTGCTCGGGCCTGTGGGTGTTTGCCCAGTGCTGGGGGTGGGGTGGGGTGGCGAGGAGCAGAAAGGCCGTTGCTCTTAAGAGAAGCCCTGTGATGGGTGCCAGCCTGGAAGAGTGCTCCTGAGAGCAGGAGCCAGACCTCCTGGGAGTGACGTGCCAGGCAAACCACTCTGCTAAAACGGACCATGCGTCGTGGGGGCAGCAGAAGCGACCGTGTGCAGGGGCCAGTCCTGCCAGCCCAGGGGCCCTTGTGTATCCACTCTGGCAGCCTGAGAGTGGCTTTTGTCCATCCCTCTACCTGGTGGGCTCATCTGGGCTGGTAGGTCTCAGACTCTGCCCCCCAGCAGAGGAAGAGCTAGCTAGTGTAGTAGAAAGCTGGGTGATGGGTGGGTTCCTGGGGTCCTGCCTCCTCTCCAGCCCTGTCAGCCTTTCCCAGGGGCCAGCTGAGTGAGCTGGTAGGTCGGTCTCGCTCCCAGGGAACCAGAACCAGAGCTGGTTCCAGTGAGACCGGGGGTCCTCCTGCCTCTCCTGCTTGGCTCCCCTCCCCTGGGTCATCAGTCTTCATCTGCCCTGGGCCAGGGCTGGCTCCAGGGCCAAGCCTGGGAGAACCAGGGTAGGCAGGAGTCTAGGACGGACAGAGCCAGCAGGACCAGCCAAACCAGACCACCGGGGTTGAGTGCAGCTGGGTGGCTGGTGATGACTGAAAGAAAGCAGGTACACGTATTCATCCATTTATTCACTGGCTTGAGGAGGTACAAACAACGTCTCTGGAGTATACAGTGGGGGGCCATAGCCTGAAGGCTATTCCATGCCCCATAGCAGCAGGGGTTGGGGCGTGGGCCTGGGAAGTGCCTGGACCTCAGCAAGCGGACTGAAGGGGAAAGGCACCATCCGTTCATCTGTCCGTCCATTCATCCCCCCTGGGGCCTCCGGTGTGCCGGGCCCAGGGTGGGCACTTACAGCCACAGCCTCCCTCACTCTCACCAAGCCCCAGTCTGGTGGGCGCTATCGTCCTCATTTTAACCACACAACAACTGAGGCTCGGAGATGTGAACAAGCAGCTCCAGGTCAGCCTGAGCGACAGGACCCAACAAATTTGGTGGAGGGCTGGGGGGCTGAGATAGAAAGGAAAGAGGCCTTTCAATTTCTTTTCGCCTTTCTCAGAGGGTTGGAATCATGAAGAGACACGTTCCATCACCACGAATCACACACTACATAGGGAGGTGGAGAAGCAACTGTCCGCCCTCCCCTCTGGAGCGTCGTCCACACCCGGGCACCAGCCACAGGGGCACCCACACCCTCCTTACGTGATGGCGCCAGAACCAGTCCGGTTTCTGGGTCAGAGCTCTGGCACCAGCTTCTCAGCTGGACTCCAGACGGACGGATGGCGCAGGATCCCAGGGAGGGCGGTCCACAGAGGGCCTCACCTGCTCAGGCAGCCGCTACTGGGACGTGCAGGCTGCTTCCAGACGAGATGCCGCCAAGAGCTGCAAGGAGGAGCTCGCGCACCGCCCGCCCTGCGAGGCTCTTGTTTCTGTTGGGGTACCACGGCCCTGACACAAGGGGAAGGGGTCTGGGCCAGACAAGCCTGTGGTGCTGGGCGCCCCTCTGCTCTCCTCTTTGCTTTCCACCCCAGTCCAGCGCCCACACACAGGGATGAACCCCTTGACTGTGGCATTTATGGCTTTTCACACCGAGTTCCAATGTTCTTCTAAGCTTTCTTGACCTGAAGCTGTTATAATTACTTTACATGCTAAAATCCTCTTAAACTTATTAACCCAGCTTCCCCTTTCTCTCCTAGCTGATGGGAGAAGCAACTGCATGGTGGGGCGGGGTTCGTGGGGATGGGGGTGGGGCAGGGGTGCGGTGGAGCAGGGCAAGAAGTCCAGCCCACCTTGGGCAACCACTTCATCTCCCTCTCAGTCTCCCCGTCTGTGAAAGAGGCAGGTGACGGCTCCTACGTGTAGGGCTGTGCTGGAGTGCTTAGAGCCACAATTGCAGGGAAACTGGCAGCTGTTAGTTACTAACCTTCAGTCCCGGCAAGTTTACCTGTTAGACTTACGAGGGCCCCGCTGGTGCTCCTGCCTTTGCAGAGCCACACACACTTCCCGCCAGGGGGCCGGGCCTGGGCAGGAGCGGAACACCTTCCCGCAGCTCTGTGCTGGGTTTCTCCCCCAGCCAGGCAGAACCATCTGTGGAGGTGGTCTGGGCAGACTGGTCCCCGGCGCTGGTGCGGTGCCATGGGTGTTGGCATGGGCCCAGGTCAGTGTGGACAGATGGATGCAGGAGGCAGGAGTAAGATGCTCCCCCGGGCCTCCAACACAGCACTCTCAGCTGCCACTGGATCCCGGCTCCCAGTGGCCCCAGAGCCCACATGGGGCTAGGCAGGGCTCCACTACATCCTCGCTGGGACCCGGCGGTGGGAGGGAGGACCCANCTCCAGCTCCTGCAACTCGGGTCTGACAGCACGGCCGTCCCTCCGTGCGCCCCGCAGTGACCACGCCGCGTCGCCGCCCCCGCGGCAGAGCCGCCTGTCGCCGGTGACCTCACTGCAGGCCCCGCCCCGCCCCTCCCGGCCCGCCCGCGGGCTCGTCCCTCCTGCGGGGCTGGGACCCCCGGCAACAGTCCACGGTGCCCAGGTGTTTAGGCCCCGCGGGGACACCCACGCGATGCTCAGACGCACGCGCACCGCGGGACACGTCTGGCCCTGCCTCGCTCTCTCTGCTTCCAGCAGCCGCAGCCGCCCACTCACCCCGGATTACTAGTCAGCCCCGCACCACAGCAACTGTGACCCCTCCCTCCTCCCACTCAGTTTAACAGGGAGGGGTGGGGGTGGAGTGGAGCCGACTTCTGGACCGGGCATCTGGGTCCCCAACCTGGCCCGCCTTTACCCGCAGTGTGATCTCCGAAAGCCACCCAGCATCTCTGGGCCTCCTCCCCACACCCGGTCCCACCCAACGCCGGGTTAAAGCAAGTCGAAAGGAGTCCCCTGTTTCATAACTCCCTTAAACATTAATATTAATTTTTAAGGCGAAATAAGATTTTCATGGGCTCTAAATTTTTCCTTTGATCCTAAAGTTTATTTTTCTTTCAAAGAGCTGAGCCATTTTGGGGGCCCAAGGCACTGAGCCTCCAAAGTGAGGGGGGCACTCTCTCTGGATGGACTGGGATGGTTGGTCACCCTGTTTGCCAAATAGTCACTGAGATGCCACAGGTGCCAGGTGTTGGGGATAAAACTGACAAACATTCCCAAATATTCTTGACATCATGAAGCTGACAATCTAATGAGGCATAAAATAAACACAAGGGTGTGGAAACCTGCGTGTGTTGTGGTCCTCACCCTCAGATCATGATGAATTAAGGGTGTTGCCAAATAGCCTCTGTTCACTGCTGCCAAATAGAAATGCAGAGACAGAGCTGTGGGTGAAGCAGGAAAGAGGAGCTTTGATTGCTTGGCGGCAAAGGGGGCCACATTGGGCTAGCGCCCTCAAGACTGCCTGGCCCACCCTGGGGTGGTGGTGAGGAGTTTATAGTGCTTAAGGAGCATGATCAACTCGTGGACAAGCCTTGGATTGGCTGGTGTCAGGGTGGAGTTTCAAGCATCATCAACCTTCTGGTGTCAGCCAGTCTAGGGTCTATGTCCTGTGGTCAGCAGTTTTCATCTAGGCCGGAGTAGGGGGTGTCTGCTTCCTGTAAAACAAGTTAGGAATGTGTGTCAGGCCTTCGTGCAGATCCTTCAAGGATCTGGGAGTTTGGTGGTTCTGCTATGGGGCAGAGTTACAGTCTACATCGTTACTGGTTCCCCAACCCAACAGTTGTTCTTCGTTTCTACATTTTCACATTTCCAGTTATTAACTCCCAAGTCAGAATTTCACTTCCAAAGACAAGGGTACAGGGTCTTGTAGATGGTTTCAAGTCCCACCTTTTCTTTGGTATTCCTCAATCTTGAGGAGGAACAGATGCAGAACAAGAAAGGGAAGAAAGTTCTAGATTGAGAGGTTAATTGTAAACTTGGCAGAGGAACTTAGTTTCTATTCCGTTTCTATTTCTATTTTCCTCAGCTCTCTAAGGAATGGGATGACAACTGCTCTGGTTACGTCCTGCTGAAGTGGCATGTGCTGCTGCTGCCGCTAAGTCTCTTCAGTCGTGCCCGACTCTGTGTGACCCCAGAGACAGCAGCTCACCAGGCTCCCCCATCCCTGGGATTCTCATAGTCCTGCCTAATTTGGGGAATGGACACAGAGTTGGAAATAATCTTGAGTTCAAGATTAACGTCAATATTTTGTATTAAGAAAACATTGTATCTCTTTGATGGCTTTACTCTAGCACCTGGACAATGATTTGAAAATTATTAGACATATTGCAATGAAGATAATGGTTAAAACACATCTTTGTAGTCTTTTTCAAAGAAGTTTTCCTGTTTTTTGATGGCAACCAGGAAAAATAAGTTTTGGAGTATTTCCTCTTTACATATATTCAGTAACCAAGTAGTCTTTTGCTGGGAGAAGGCAATGGCACCCCAGTCCAGTACTCTTGCCTGGAAAACCCCATGGACGGAGGAGCCTGGTAGGCTGCGGTCCATGGGATTGCTAAGAGTCGGATACGACTGAGCAACTTCACTTTCCCTTTTCACTTTCCTGCATTGGAGAAGGAAATGGCAACCCACTCCAGTGATCTTGCCTGGAGAGTCCCAGGGATGGTGGAGCCTGATGGGCTGCCGTCTATGGGGTCGCACAGAGTCGGACACGACTGAAGCGACTTAGCATCGGCAGCAGCAGAGGTTGAGTTGTCTCATTTGCTACTGTTTTTGTTGTTGTTCAGTTACTCAGTCATGTCCAGCTCTTTGCAACTCCATGGGCTGTGGCATGTCAGGCTTTTCTGTCCTTCACCTATCTCCCTGAGTTTGCTCAAACTCATGTCCACTGAGTCAGTGATGCCATTCAACTATCTCTTCCTCTGTCGCTCTCTTCTCCTCCTGCCCTCAGTGTTTTCCAGCATCAGGGTCTTTTCCAATGAGTCACCTCTTTGCATCAGGTCACCAAAGTATTGGAGCTTCAGCTTCAGCATCAGTCCTTCGAATGAGTATTCAGGGTTGATTTCCTTTAGGATTGACTGGTTTGATCTCTTTGCAGTCCAAGGNTGTTTTCCAGCATCAGGGTCTTTTCCAATGAGTCACCTCTTTGCATCAGGTCACCAAAGTATTGGAGCTTCAGCTTCAGCATCAGTCCTTCGAATGAGTATTCAGGGTTGATTTCCTTTAGGGTTGACTGGTTTGATCTCTTTGCAGTCCAAGGGACTCTCAAGAGTCTTCTCCAGCACCACAGTTCAAAAACTGTTGTTCTTAAAGTAGGATAAAGATTTCATAGTTACAAGAAGACCTTAAGACCAGAAGGTTGCAATTGGCAGCTGCGGGTAGATATTGTTTTAAAAATGGCTGATGATGTCCTCAAATCTGATCAAGTTTAGAGAACTCAAGTTTTCTGTAATATAGAAATATGTCTGAACCCATATCCACACTGACAATCTAGTTCCACTTTGGATGTCTGAACCACAGTTATTCCATTCTGATTTTTCAATGTAATTTTTAATGGCTAAAGCAAATGTACAATGCATGTTTAATAGGCCACAAACAGGCTGTTTTGGTTAGCCTAAAGTTCAAAACAATCACGTATAAGCCAGAATGATTTCCCACACTTCAATATGCAGAAATTTCTTCCATCATTTTCTCCTTTTGATTGCAAATCTTTCCATAAATGGCATTGGCCATCAATATATTTTTCCAGTGTTGCCAGAGTGACACAGTTATCTGCTCTGGGTCCATTTATTTCCCTCAGTGCTAGACCTCTTTGTTTATATATTTGCTTAGTTGTCCATGTTGGGGGGAAAACTAATCAGATATCATGAACTGGTTCAGAGATATGTGAATGGGGAAATGCTTTGTAGGCTATACATTTTATCATTTATCCCCAATTGTCACACAAGCATTGTACATGTGCTTTAAGCAGTGCACTTTAAACAAGCAGTGATATGTGTCTGTGACAGCTTCACTAGAGAATTTTCTTTTTTAATCCTGAACATTAGGGTCAAAAGCATGGCTAAAAGTAAAATGATAACTTCCCATTTTGATAGGAAGACAAACATTGGTAGACAGTGAAGTTGGATTAGTCGGATGGTTGTTACAGGCCTGGTCCAGATTTTAAAATCAGCTGTCTTCTACTGTTGTTGTCTTCTTCTCATCTTAACATGGGTGTTATTTGGGGTCAACAGTCTTTTCTATAGACAGGCCAATGCACAGGCCTTTCTCAAGTGGGAAATACGAATTCAAGAGTCAGTTCCCTTCAGTATTGTCCCACAGGTACTAGTTAAGAGTGCCTGATATGGGTCTTTTTATTTAGTTTGGAGACAGACCTTTAAAAGCTGCCTTTTCCAGCATCCATAATCTCTTAGTTGTAACTCACAGGGCATCTGATCTTCATCCGAAGGTAGATTGTTGTGATTGGCTTCAGAAACAAGCTTCGAATATTCTTCTACTAATTCAATTAAATCTTATAATAGATTAACAGAGCAACAAGGAGTCATCTTGGACATAGCAAAGCCTCAGTAAATACTGAAAAATATTGAAATAAAGTTTTTCCTCTCTAGATTGTCCTTATTTTTATTAAATCAGCCAAATTAAGGCTGATTTGTTCCAAATAAGTCTGGTTTCAATAAACATGGCCTGCTTATTCATATAAATGCAATGGCATCCAGTCCCATCACTTCATGGGAAATAGACAGGGAAACAGTGGAAACAGTGTCAGACTTTATTTTCTGGACTCCAAAATAACTGCAGATGGTGACTGCAGCCATGAAATCAAAAGACGCTTACTTCTTGGAAGAAAATTTATGACCAACCTAGATAGCATATTCAAAGGCAGATATATTACTTTGCCGACTAAGGTCCATCTAGTCAAGGCTATGGTTTTTCCAGTAGTCATGTATGGATGCGAGAGTTGGACTGTGAAGAAGGCTGAGCGCCGAAGAATCGATGCTTTTAAACTGTGGTGTTGGAGAAGACTCTTGAAAGTCCCTTGGACTGCAAGGAGATCCAACCAGTCCATTCTGAAGGAGATCGGCCCTGGGATTTCTTTGGAAGGAATGATGCTAAAGCTGAAGCTCCAGTACTTTGGCCACCTCATGCGAAATGTTGACTCATTGGAAAAGACTCTGATGATGGGAGGGATTGGGGGCAGGAGGAGAAGGGGACGACAGAGGATGAGATGGCTGGATGGCAACACTGAGTCAATGGACTTGAGTCTGAGTGAACTCGGGGAGTTGGTGATGGACAGGGAGGCCTGGAGTGCTGCGATTCATGGGGTCACAAAGAGTCAGACACGAATGAACAACTGAACTGAACTGAAACCTTCAGATTTTACTTGTGCTTCTCTAGTGGCTCAGATGATAAAGAATCTGCCTGCAATGCAGGAGAATTGGGTTTGATCCCTGGGTCGGGAAGATCCTCTGGAGAAGGGAATGGCTACTCACTCCAGTATTCTTGCCTGGAGAATTTCATTGACAGAAGAACATGAAGGGCTATAGTCCATGGGGTTGTAAAGAGTCAGACATAACTGAGCGACTAACACACACATCTCTTTTTTTGGTACCCAGAATATCTGATTCATTTGAAAAGACCCTGATGCTGGGAAAGATTGGGGGCAGGAGGAGAAGGGGATCACAGAGGATGAGATGGTTGGATGGCATCACTGACACAATGGACATGGGTTTGGGTGGACTCCGGGAGTTGGTGATGGACAGGGAGGCCTGGCATGCTGCGGTTTATGGGGTTGCAAAGAGTCAGACATGACTGAGCGACTGAACTGAACTGAACTGAATATCTAGATTCCTGTATATGTCAAGAGACAGTCTTTTCCATTCACTTGATAAATTTGCTTTGACTTCAAAAGTCTCCAATTTTTGAAGTAATCAGGTAGAGAGAAAAGAAAAATATTTTAATTTTATCCACAGGTGTATATTACCAAATTGTTATAAATCAAAAGTCGCTTGAGGAAAAGGGCTTTTCTATATCTGAAAAACAAAGATTAGAAGCCATTAGTATGTCAGACAAGTCATAAAAATTGTAATCATATTTAGCTGCTCATTGAATCCCATGTAATTAATCTTTGTTCTGTTTGAGTCCAGTTTTTCCATTAGTGGCATTGACCATGCCTAATGATTGAAGATCATAGGGACAGGGATAATTTAAAGAATTTTGCGCATTTTTTCTTAAGGTTTCTATGATTTGTCCAGTTAAGTGGGTATCTTGATCACTGGAGATTATAGAAATTATATTCCAGATGGGAAACGTATTTTCTAACCTTTTCTTTTTCATTGTGAGGACATCAGCTCTGAAACCAGGGATGGCTTTAACCCTTCAGACAGAAAATGTGGTTTGTCAAGGAGCTGGGAAAAAGCCAAGCAGCTGTCTTGGATTTCCCATATCCTTGATTTTTTTTAAATTAATAGTTATTGTTTATTCATTTTAAATTCCCTGATTTAGGAGTAGACTGTTGCTGTGTTTTAAGGATATCAGGATAGCAAAAGTCTGACAACAAGGGGTTAATTTTTTATAGACACAGAATGAGCTTTATCTATGTGTGCCATAATCTTCATAGATCATTGTGAAATAATACTCATTTACTTTGTCAAACTAACAGAAGATTTTAAAAACAAACATAAATCACTTGAAGGCAAAGAAATTTATATAGCCTGTTGTTAAAAGCTGCATTCCAAGGGAACTTTGTTCTCTTAACAGAGGGAGAAAGCCAGATTCCAGTCAGGTACCATCTCATTAATAACAAAATTTGTTCATCTAGTTAATTTTAGTTTAATCTTAGAAAGACCCTTCAATAAATCTTGAAGAGGTAGTATTTCTGTAAAGGCATCAGAGTGAAACTATAGCTTTCTATAATGAAAAACGGCTCAAGAAGGCATGTATAAAATCTGATTACAATGAAACTGACAAGGTAACTTGGTTACTACTGTGACATGTGATAGTAACTAGAATTATGACTGATAACATTTTACCAATACATATCAAATCTTTATGAATTCTATATAATTTCTAGATTATCTCCATTAGTAACATTTACCATACAACATAACCTGAGAAGATTTCTTACTTATTTCACAGTACTTCCCATGCACCTTAAACATACCAAATTAACCTAATTGGTTTAATATCTTTCTTTAGGATGCCTCAAAAGTCCTCTGAAGCACCCCAAAGTTAGAGATCAAAAGAAGTTCATCAGAATTTGCTTTTAGGAAGTTCCATCAAAAAATATTAGAGAGTTTAGGGCATTCAGTCAGATTGGATCATCAGTCACTGTGAAAAGATAGTTATTCTTCCAGCCAGAGTAACAATAAAAGAGATCGGCTCAAGATGGCGGAGCGGAAGGACGTTCGATAATCTTCTCTTGAAAGAGAACCAAAGTGGCAAATAGCTGTTAAACAGCCATTGATCTGAGGATGCTGGAACCCATCAGAAAAAGATACCCACGTCTAAGCTCAGAGAACAAGCCATAATGAGATGGTAGTGAGTGAGTGAAGTCGCTCAGTCGTGTCTAACTCTTTGTGACCCCATGGACTGTAACATACCAGGCTGCTCTATACATGGGATTTTCCAAGCAAGGGTACTGGAGTGGGTTGCCATTTCTTTCTCCAGAGGATCTTCCCAACCCAGTGATCGAACCCGGGTCTCCCACATTGCTGGCAGATGCTTTACTGTCTGAGCCACCAGGGAAGCCTAATGAAATAGTAGGAGGGGCACAATCATGATTAAATCAAATCCCACACCAGCCAGGTGGGCACCTTACAAATGGAAGAACACCACCAAAGAAGTTCTCGCACAGTTATGAAGGTTCTGAGCCCCACATCAGGCTGCCCATCCTGGGGATCTGGCAAAGGGACAAGCAATCCCCAGGGAATCTGAGTTTGAAGTCCAGCGGGATTGGATTGCAGGATTTCCACAGGACTGGGGAAAACAGAGACTCCCCTCTTGCAGGGCACAGGCAAAACCTTGTGTGCACCAGGAACCAGGGGAAAGGAGCAGTGAGCCCACAGGAGACTGAGCCAAACCTACCTATGAGTGTTGAAAAGTCTCCTGCGGAGGTGAGGATAGGCAGTGGCTTGCCACAGGAACAGGGACACCGAAAGCAGCAGTCCTGAGAGGTGACCCTTGGTGTAAGCCCTCTTGGAGATCGCTGTTAGCCCTACTGTAGAGCCTGTCAGTCTCCACGGCTGAGTCCCCTCAGGCCAAACAACTAACATGGAAGGAACCCAGCCCATCAGCGGACAATTGGATTTAAGTTTTATTGAGCATGGTCTGCCCACCAGAGGGAGACCCAATTTCCTCTGACGTGAGTTCCTCCCATCAGGAAGCTTGCCTATTAGCCTTATCCACCAGAGGGCAGACAAACTACAAGAAGCAAGCAAGAAGAACTACAATCCCGCAGCCACCAAAATGGAAAACCGCAGTCACAGAAAGCTATTCAGAATGAAAAAGCATAGGATTGTCTTCCAGATGAAAGAACAAGATAAATTCCCAGAGAAAAAGCTAAATGAAGTGGAGAGAGGCAATCTTCTGAGAGGGTAACAGGCAGGAAGACCAAGGGTCTTCAAACGGAGGAATGAGGCTGCAAGTGTCAGACATTTTTTCTCTCTCTTAAGCAGCAGGAGGAAACAAACTAGTGTTATATTTTTTTCCTTCTCTATACAAATTTAAAAGGAGATTTCTCTTAAAATTCTGTGTTGCCATAATGACACCTGGTACCACCTAAACTTAACTTGTCTTAAATCTTGAGTTAACCAATGCATTTTCCTTATGGAAATATTTGTCTTAAGCTACGTTAATGCACTTTGCATTTACCCTAGACTCTGTCTTCAAGTCGTTTCGCCTAAAGGCTCAGAACCTACTTGACAAACTAGTTTGTTATACTCATACACTGTTCTCCTAATCTATGTTAATGAAAGTATATATTTGTATGGAAATCTGCCTTTCTTCAAGATTCATGTCAATCATTTTATATGCCCGGGATGACTCATTTGGTGCCAATGTTATCTCAATGCATGTTGTGGGTGAGGGGCCTGGCACCATTCTCTGAGTTTTGAGACATTTCCTTTCTCTAATCAGCAGCCTGCTAGTAGCTATGTAACAACCAGCTAAAGACTAGCAGGGGGCCACTCTTTCTGCTCCCTTCTGACGTCTATGTCAGAAGCTTTCTCTATCTCTTTTATACTTTAATAAAACTTTATTACACAAAAGCTCTGAGCGATCAAGCCTTGTCACTGGCCCCGGATTGAATTTTTTTCCTCCGGAGGCCAAGAATCCTGGCATCTTTTGTGGTTCAGCAATAACCTTTCACTTCCAGAAAAGAATTCAGAATAACGACAGTGAAGATGATTCAGGAGCTCGGAAAAAGAATACAGAAGATGCAAAAAATGTTTACCAAAGACCTGGAAGAACTAAGGAACAAATAACAGAGATAACCAATACCCTACAAAGAATCAATAGGGCAGAAGAATGGATAAGTGACCTGGAAGATAGAATGGTGAAAATCACTAAAGCAAAACAGAATATAGAAAAAAGAATAAAAAGAAATGAGAACACTATAAGAGACCTCTGGGACAACACTAAATGCACCAACATTTCACATTACAGGGGTCCTAGAAGGAGAAGAGAAAGAAAGAGAAAAGACCCGAGAAAATATCTTAAGAGATAATAGCCGAAAAAGTCCCGAACGTGGGAAAGGAAACAGTCAACCAAGTCCAGGAAGTGCAGAGAGTCCCAGGCAGGATGAACCCAAGGAGGATGGAACACAAGTGTACATAGTAATCAAACTGACGAAAATTAAAGACAGATAAAACATTAGGAAGAGTTCCAGAGCTCACACAAGGTTGGAAGACAAACCTTGTGTCGACTGAAAAGCAAAACAAAACACTGCACGAACTAAAAGCCACGCATTAATGTTTTATATGGGGACCCTACTGAGTACTACTGGGGTTTCCCTGATGGTTCAAAGGGTAAAGAATCTGCTGCAATGCAGGAAACCCAGGTTCAATCCCTGGGTCAGGAAGATTCCCCTGGAAAAGGGAATGGCAACCCATTCCAGTATTCTTGCCTGGAGAATTCCATGGACAGAGGAGCCTGGCAGGCTATAGTCCACGGGATACCGAAGAGTTGGACACGACTGAGTGACTAACACCTCCACTTTAGCTATCTAGGGCCAGTATCCTGTTTTCCTCCACCCTGAATTCCCCTCAGGGAAACTATCAAACCCATGGAACCCAGAAATTCAATGAACTTCAAGCACAAGAAATTGAAGAAAACTATACCAAAGCAGAAAGTGAAGAGGAACTAAAAAGCCTTTTGATGAAAGTGAAAGAGGAGAGTGAAAAAGTTGGCTTAAAGCTCAACATTCAGAAAACAAAGATCATGGCATCCGGTCCCATCACTTCATGGGAAACAGATGAAGAAACAGTGAAAACAGTGTCAGACTTTATTTTTGGGGGGCTCCAAATCACTGCAGATGGTGACTGCAGCCATGAAATTAAAAGACACTTACTTCTTGGAAGGAAAGTTATGAGCAACCTAGATAGCATATTCAAAAGCAGA
>SJYA01002009.1:201556-305259 GCA_006410615.1 Neotragus moschatus
AAAAGGCAGATCATGGCATCCAGTCCCATCACTTCATGGCAAATAGATGGGGAAACAGTAGAAACAGTGACAGACTTTATTTTTGGGGGGCTCCAAATCACTGCAGATGGTGACTGCAGCCATGAAATTAAAAGACACTTACTTCTTGGAAGGAAAGTTATGAGCAACCTAGATAGCATATTCAAAAGCAGAGACATCACTTTGCCAACAAAGGTCTGTCTAGTCAAGGCTATGGTTTTTCCAGTGCTCATGTATGGATGTGAGAGTTGGACTGTGAAGACAGCTGAGTGCCAAAGAATTGATGCTTTTGAACTGTGGTGTTGGAGAAGACTCTTGAGAGTCCCTTGGACTGCAAGGAGATCCTACCAGTCCATTCTAAAGATCAGTCCTGGGTGTTCTTTGGAAGGAGTGATGCTGAAGCTGAAACTCCAGTACTTTGGCCACCTCATGTGAAGAGCTGACTCATTGAAAAAGACTCTGATGCTGGGAGGGATTGGGGGCAGGAGGAGAAGGGGATGAGATGGCTGGATGGCATCACTGACTCGATGGGCGTGAGTTTGAGTGAACACCGGGAGTTGGTGATGGACAGGAAGGCCTGGCATGCTGCGATTCATGGGGTCGCTGCAAAGAGTCGGACATGACTGAGGGACTGAACTGAACTGATACCAAAGCACACTGTGTGATTAACTGCTTAAAACCAGTGGTAAAGAGAAAACACCAGAAGCAGAGATTATATGGTGCACAGAGGACTGAAGATAGGGATGCCAGCAGATTTCTTGTCAGAAACAGTGAAGCCAATGCAGTGAAGCAATGTTTGAAATACCAAAGCACAAAACCAAGACAAACAACTTGGAGTTACATGCCCAGTGAAAACATCTCTGAAAAGTGAAGGGAAAATAAAGTTTTCAGACATGCAAAAGCAGAAAGAATTCCTTTCTAAAATTAAAAAAGAAAAGACAAGACAGAGGAAGAAAAGAAAAATCAAAGAGCTCTGCTTAATAAGGTAACAAAGGAGATAAAATGGAATCACAAAAGATTAATCTCTTCACAGAAGAGAAGACAGAAAAGAGAGGAAAGGAAAAAAGAACAGATGGACAGAGAACAGGGAAGGCAGGATGAAAGCCTTAAACCCATTCCACCTGCATTCACACTGAATGGTCCAAACACGGGGTCACTAATTCAGCTGCTGGAGACACAGATACGGGGCAGGCGGCTTGCTGCCCAGCAGCTCTGGAAGGCCACCCTGCCCTTCACTGCCGCCCTCAGTCACAGTCGCTGCTCCCACCAGGGCGCAATTGGCGCTCCCAGGAATTGGAAGGCGCCTTCTACCTCTCAGCTCCTCCTGGGCCCCGTGGCCTGGGTTGTCCCTTGAAGGATGTCCCCTCTGCAGAGCCTTTCCTGGTCCCACGTGGCGACAACTTCCTGTGTTTGGAACTTCGCCGGCTGCCCCAGGTTTCCAGGTCGGGGGTGCGGGTCCCCTGTGGAATCACCCTCCCTTCCCTCCAGGTGAACGTCCCTGTCCCGGCTCCCCACCTCTTGATCCAAAGCCCAACCACACGGGAAGCCTGCCGTGGGGAACCCCTGAGGGCAAGGCACAGCCCTCGCCCGGCGTGATTCAGTCCCTCTGCCCGACCTCCGTGGCTCGCGTGTCTGACCCCGTTCTTTTCACTCCTTGCTGCGGGTTCCCAGGGCCCCTAGTGGGCTCCGAGTTAAGGGCGAGGCACCATCCCTTAGCTGCTCCTCCCTAGGCCCGGCTCCCGCGTGTGGCCACCGGGAGGCGCGCTGATCCTCTGATCCTCGGAATATTCCCAATGCAGCAGGAGCGGCGGCCGGATCGCAGGCCCTGCGAGGGCGAAGAGGGAGAGGCCAGCTGAGGCCGTGCGCCGGGACTTCGGACCTCCGACACAGCGGCGTGCTGGCTTCCCCGGGCGCGCGCCGCTGGCACGCGTAGGGCTCCCAGGCTCCTGGAGCGGAAGGGTCTTGCTCAAAGCCACCTGGTAGGACAAAGCGGGATCCTAGCGACCCTGGGCCGGCGGGGCTTGGATGTGGGCGCTGGGTAAGGGCTGGCAGAGTGGGCGGGGTGTTCCACCGGGTGGTCCCAGCCAGCCAGGTGGAGAGCTCGGCCTGCCCATCACGGCTGCACCCACGAGCTTCTGCGCCCTGCTTCTGCTCAGGCCTCTCCCAGGAGGGCTTTCCTTGTCTGGGGCTGCAGAGGAGGGGCCTGAGGAGAGTCATGTCCCCTCCAGCAAGGTGGGGTGACGGGGGCACTTCAGGCCTTGTGCATGCTGCCGAAACTGGTTCTGGGTGACAAGCCCTGGGACTTGGGGGCCTGTGTGTGCAGATGACCGCCGCCCCCCACCACCCACTCCGGAATAGCACCCACAGGACCACACTGGTTTTCAGTCATTTATTCCAACGCTGGGCTTTGAATAGAAAAACAAACAGAACGCAAACAGAATGAAGATGAAATCAGGAGGGAGCGGAAGGCCTCCTGTCCCCTCCCCCACCCTGCTGCTCCAGGAGGGAGGCGCGTCCTCTTGCCCCAGGGCCGCTCCAAGCCTTCAGCTCCTCCTGCCCCTCTGCCGCCCGCCGGGGGCCCAGAGGAGGGCGAGGAGGCCACAGGCCAGCGCCAGGCCGAGGTGGGCACTGGTGCGGGCGGGCGCAGCGCTCTGCTCGCTCTGCAGATCCTTGTTGCACAGGTCGCCATTGCAGCACAGGGTGGTCTCCTGGCCCTTGCCGAATTGGCCCTGCTGGTTGTTCGTGGGCGTGCACCACCCGGAGCAGTTCTTCTCCACCAGGTTCCCAGACAGAGGCTCCACTGGGGATGGGTGGGCGAGGTCAGGCCAGGTGGCACCCCTGTCCCCCAGGGCCTCCCAAGTCCTAGCTTCCATCGCCACCAGGACCAGACCGTCACTGAGATCCCTTCCACCAGCCTCCTCAGGGATGATCCTCAAGCCCTGGGGTGCCCCACAGGGCCTCTTTCCCTCCCCCAGATCACTCACCCCTGATCACAGTCTTGCAGAAGCTGGAGCTGGCTGAGCAGACCTGCGGTTTCTTGCAGTTGCTGGAGCTGGTGCACACGTGGCACTGCAGTGCCTGGGCTGGGGAGAGAGCCAGGGTTTCAGCAGGCCCCAGGGAGCCCTCTCAGAGAGGCCGAAAGACCCCTGCTAGACAGAGCCCTCTGCCACCCCTGCCCTGGGCCAGTCGCTCTGAGGTCCCCGGGCCTCATCGGGGCTCACATCTTGCACACAGCCCCGAGAGGCAGGAGGTGACGTCCCCATCAGCTGGGGCCCTGGCGCCTCCCTCTCCCTGGAGGAGCTGTCCAGCACTGGGCATCTCTAGAGGACTGGCGAGGTGGCCAATATGGCTGCACTGAAGACCCTTCCCCAGGGGCATCAGAGGCTTTGAGGTGTGCTAACAGCAGCTCACAGGATCTGGCTGCTGTCCCCTCCCTGGGGACTGTCTCGCAGTGGACAGTGGGCAGCCCACGGTGAGGACCTGAGGCTGAGTCGGCACCCTGGGGGCTGTCAGTTTGGCCATGCTGAGCCTGCAGGGGGATGGGCGACCCTGGGAGGGCCCTGGGGCCTGGGGGTGGCCATTGGGCCTGGCCTCTGGCCTCTGTCTTTCTCGGGGAGAAGCATATCAAGACAACCACCAGCATTGCTCCCTCTCTGTGTGTCTGATCCGCTGGGTTGACTCTAAGATTCTCTGATTCTGAACTGTTAAGTCTGTGATCCCACGAAGTCAAGGTGCGGGGTTCACTTTGTTCTAGCCCCTGCAAGCCCAGGGTTCTCCGTGCCTAGAGAGAAGCCACTCCAGGCTTCCAGGGTCTGGCTCTCCACTCTCCCAACCCCCACCCAGCCCCTCACCTGGCCCAGCAGCTGCAGCTAAGGCGACGAGGAACAGCAAGGCTGTCTTCATCTTGGGGCACCTCTGGGAGCACTGGCGGCCCTCCCCCTCTCTGGAGGCCTTATAGTTGGGACAGGTGCTGGTGGGAGGGGCAGGGACCTGCCCCACCCTGCCTGGCCCACACCCTCCAGCCCAGCAAACCCCTGCCTGCCAGATGCAGGGCTCTCTGCCCTTCTCCACCTCCCGCTGCCTCCCCCTCAGCGGGCTGTAGAAAGAGGCATCAGCTGGGTCTGCAGCTCGCCTGGCTCTCACCCTCTGCCCCGCTCTGGTTGCTGTCTCCGACTCCCACCCTCAGACAGGGTCACAGAATCCCAAGTCTGTGCAGGTGCCCTGGGGGTGCCCAGTGCCATGTTCGGGCCGGGGTGGGAGGCAGGAGGAGGTCCTAGATTCTTGGGCTCCAGGGGCTCAGGGTTGCTAGGTCAACCACCAGGTCTCCTGAGAAAAAGACCCCAGTGTCAACTTAAAAAAAAGTCACAACCTAATAGTTTACAGTTATGTTTTATTCAGTGGGAATGTTTGGGACTTCAAGCCTGGAGGGCAGCATCTCAAGTGACCCTGAGAGAATTGCTCCAAGGAGCAGGGCAGAGAGGAGTCAGCTTATACAGGCGTTTGTAACGCAAGGTGTGTAGTCTGAACATCCGAAGTATTTCTTGTGAATTAAAGAAAACCAGTTATCTCGAGTTAAGCCTTTTTGGGTTTTCCTCTGCATGGGAAGATGCAACAGTCTGGGCTCACGGAGGTCATTCCTTTCATATGCATCTCAGCGACCTGAGTATCTTCAGGGCTATCACAGTATCTTCAGTGCTCACTGAAGGGGAGCGGCTGCAGCCCAGTGGCTGCCGGATGGCAGGTATCCTTCTCCTTCCTGGTTGCCCTGGATGGCTGGAATCACTCTTGACTGTGATGTCCTTGTTTCTCACCTGGAAGCAAAGTGTTCACTAAGTTGTCTGGACCTGGGTGAACGTGTGTGTGTATGTGTGTGTGTGTGTGTGTGTGTGTGTGTGTGGAATGTGTGTGTGTGGAGGGGGAGGAGAAGCCCTCGGGGCAAGGGTGTGGATGCCAGATGTGCCTGCAGAGAGGTGGGCATCACAGTTGTGGGGGGAGGGTCATCTGATCCAGTAGGACCTGGAGTGGCAGAGGAGGGGCAAGGGCCAGGCTGCTGTGGAGCAGGCGGTGTGGAGGAAAGACTCAGGCCCTCATGTGACAGGTGCTCTCTGTGTCTGCCTTGGTCCTGAGAGGCAATGTGCTCTTTCCGGCCAGGCCCAGGGGCCCATCTGGTGCGGAGTTTGCCTGGGGGTGCCGGGCAGATCCCCACCACCATGCCACTCTTGTAGTGTTCACCGGAGGGACTCGGGCCTCTAACGAGAGGTTCCTGCCCCCTGTGCCCCTTTCCTCGCAGGTTTCTCTGTCCACTTGCTGGCCTTGAAAGTGCAAGTGAAGTCGCTCCATCGTGTCTGACTCTTTCTTTTGCAACCCTATGGACTGTAGCCCGCCAGGCTCCTCTGTCCATGAGATTTCCCAGGCAAGAATACTGGAAAGTGAAAGTTCCTCAGTCCATGTTGGACTCTTTGCGACACCATGGACTGTAGCCCTCCAGGCTTCTCTGTCCATGGGCTTCTCCGTCCATGGGCTTCTCCAGGCAAGAATACTGGAGTGGGTTACCGTGCCCTCCTCCAGGGGATCTTCCCAAATCAGGGATCGAATTCAGGTCTCCCGCATTGCAGGCAGACTCTTTACTGTCTGAGCCCCCAGGGAATCCCTTGCTGGCCTTGGGACCCCACCACTTCTTTGTTGTTCCTGGAGAGCCTGCTGGGTGGTGTGGGTGAGATGCACAGAGGCAGGCCTTGAGGACTGCGGGTAGGGCTGGAGCACTGATGAAGGTCAGCCCTGGGCCCGCGCCATCAGTGAACCTGCCGATGGACACGCCCCTGAAGGTCTGGGGGCAGGGCCTGCCCAAGGCTCCCTGTGGCACCGGCTCAGGCCTCTCCTCCCCGCGGCCCCCCTCGAGCAGATGGCCGAGCTGGCCTCTGCTCCTCCCTGCCGTGGTGGGGCTGAGTCAGACTGCAGCGGAGTGCACAGAGCTGGGGGCCCAAGCAGGCACTGACTGCCCGCACGGGGCCTGCATTGCCCGCCCAAAGGTGGAGGGGGTGTTCCAGTGCCTTTTGGGGCCCCGGAGCACAGGAGGGGGGCACCAGAGCCCATGAGGCAGCCCCACTCAGCCTGCTGAGCCCGAGAAGGCTGCCTGTCCTGCGGGCTGATCTTAGGGCTCGTTTGGGGGTCCGGACTGAGAAGGCGGGCAACGTGGGGCTCTCATGCCCTGATTCAGAAAGAGAAAGTCACCCCGTGCTCTGGTGCCTCCCCACAGGCAGGAGGCAGGGGTGGGAGGGAGGGGGCCCAGGAGGCCTGGGAAGTGGGCGGGGACTGGCAGGGCTGGGGAACACAGGAGAGGCCGGGTGACTCACGTGGGCCGGGGGCACGGACACTGCTGGAAAAACAGGTTTAGGGGATTGGATTGCCTGTCAGCCCCGTGCTGCCACACAGTCACGGCTGGGAGTGGAAGTCTGAGCATGAGGCCGCTGGGCAGTGGGCTCCCCGCACATGGGGCTGGGGTCCTTGTACCCTGGGCCCACCTCCGGGGCAGTAGCTATGTGCCCTGGCGGCAGGGCTGCTCACTGGAGCTGAGGTGGCGTTGGACCCTGCCCTGTGGGGAGGAGGCCTTTGCCCCAGACAGGGCTCCCACCTCTCCTGGGGGCTTCCTAGCAGAAACATCAAGCCCAGATACCCTTTACTTGTGGGAGAAAGTGGGTGATCCCGACGACAAGAGCTCTCAGAGGACTGGGAGTTACCTGGACAGTGCAGTCAGGAAGGGCTTCCTGTAGGCAGTGACCTGGCCATTACAGTCTTAGAGGCAGGATTCAGGGGAGAGAGGAGCCCAGAAGTTGGTCTTTCATCCTCTTTCACTGGTAAAGAAATGAGGGGCCAGAGAGGACGGGGCTGGCACCAGGTCACCTGGGAGGGGGCAGAACTTGGCACTTCTCTCTACCATCCGTAGCCTTTCCTTCCCTTCCTTCTCTCATGCTGGAGAGAGCCGCTGCTTTCTGGGCCCCAGCCCTCCTGTCAGCCTGGGTCCCTGGCCTGACCGTACCAGCAGGCGTGATAGCCAGGAGAGGCCTTGAAGAGGAACCACCCCTCCGCCTCACTGCTCTGCCTGTTCCCTGGACTCAGCGGGCTAGGAAGCCGAGACAAGCCCTGCCCCTGCCTGTTCCTGCCTCCCTGTCCTCCTCCCTGGTCTCAGCCTGGGCATGGGACGGGACTGGGCCCAGACCTCCTGGCCATCAGGACCACAGAGCAGGAGGGTGGCCCAGAGAGGGAAGGGCCTGGCTCAGCGCGGCACAGCAGCCAACCCAGGCCTCCGGGAAGTGTAGCCCTGGGAAGGCCCCCAGGCCCATCCTGGGCTGAGGGCGGGTACCAGGGCGGGCGAGTCAGGCCCAGTCTGGACCCCCTGAAACCCAGTGCCAGGCCAGGCTTCTTCAGCTGCAGGCCACTACAGGGGCAGCGTCGCCCAGCTGTACCCCCAGACTTCCCTCCACCTCAAGGTGCCGGTTCACCCTCCTTCATTCCTTCAACAGAGCACAGGCCAGGCACAGAGGGTGAAGTAGAGAGCAAACCAGGAGAGACAGGGTCTAGCCTCCGGGGCCCCCAGCTCGCTGGGGAGGTGTCGGGGTGCACCTGCGATGCTCTGTGTGTGCGCACGTGGGTGTGATGCCAGGGAGGCCAGGGGCCTGCGGAGCTCCCCCGGGGTGGAGTGGGCCAAGGGCATGCCAGCAAGGGAGCCAGGGCCTGGCTCAGAGGCCATGCACAGCCTGGGGGTCGGGCTCTGTTTCTGTCTTCCTTCCTCCGCAGCTGGAGAGCCGTGACTTCCCCGTGAGTCAGGCCTCTGATGACACGGCGTCTCAAGCCTGCTCTGTTCCAGTCAGTCACAAACCTGCCCACACTTCCGGTCTCCTCAGTGACACACAGAGGTGTGGGAGCAGAGCGGGCCTGGCCCCCTGGCCGGGGCTCTTCCCCCGCCCAGGCCTGCCTGCTCCTCCCTCTTGGTCAAGGAGAATCACCTAGTCACCCAAGGCCACGGGCCAGCTACTTCCCAGAGCCTGAGGTGGCCCCCCACCCCACATCCTAGCCCGACCCCGGGGCCACCCGCTGCCATTCTCCAGGGACACTCCCCCGACTCTGAGTGAGGCTCGCGGATGCCCTTGCTGTCCTCGGGCCAGGCTGGGGGATGGGGCTCCAGGCCGGCTCTACCCCACTGTGCTGGCCTCACCTACCTGCAGGGCCCTTCTTTCCTGCTCTGCTAGATGGGAAATCCAAGGAGTGGCCATATGGGAAGTCCTTCGCTGCCTTGGGGCTCAGCCTGTTGCCAGGAATAGCCAGATGGGAGCCCTAGCTTTCTGAGGGCCAAGAGAGGCAAACTCTCCTGGGAGAGACCCTGCAGGACCCCTGCCCACAGCAGCACCTAGGACCAGCCCTGGGAGCCTCTCCATGGAGCCCTGTGTGGGCCCTGACTGTCAGCTCCTCTGGCTACGTCCCTGAGAGGACACTGGAGCTTGGGGATCTGGGTGATGAGGGCGAAGCTCTCAGGTGCGAGCTGTGTCCTCCTTGAAGGCCTGGGTAGAGGTTCTAGGGTAGTGAACATGGGGCCCTTCTCACCTTCCTCCCCCACGCCACTGCCATCAATTGCTCCTAACACTCACCCACCTGCCCATCCACCCGTCCACCCATCATGCATTCGTCCATCCATCTATCCACGGGCCCACCCACCCATCCATCCCCCATCCATCCCCCATCCATCCATCCTCCCCACCATCTGTCCACTCGTCTGCCTCTCCATGCATGTAGCCACCTATGCTTTTATCCAGGCATTCTTCCGTCTTCTGTCCATCTATCCATCTGTCAGTCCATCCATGTTTCCATCTCCCCATTTGTCTATGCACTCATCTTTCTTCCTTCCATCCATTAATCTGTCTGTCTGCCCATCCATCCACTCATCCAGGACTTCCCTGGTGGCTCAATGGTAAAGAATGTGCCTGCAGTGCCAAAAACCTGGGTTTGAGCCCTAGGTTTGGAAGGTCCCCTGGAAAAGGGAATGGCCACCCACTCCAGTATTCTTGCCTGGAGAATTCCATGAACAGAGGCGCCTGGTGGCCTACAGTCCATGGGGTTGCAAAGAGTTGGACCCGACTGAGTGACTAATACACACACTCTGTCCACCACTCCATGTATCCATTTATTCATCCGTGCATCCACCTGTCCATCTGTCCATCCATCCACCCAGCCACTCATACCACGCACGTGTGCTCTAGGAGATAGTTACAATGATGTTTCTCTATGTCCTCAGTCCTCTTCCCTTTCTCATTTATGTACACATCTAGTCATTCTCAAAGGCCATGGAGTGAGCCCTGATGGGGCTCTAGGAGCCTCAGGTCTGTGGGTAGCTGGTGGGCAGCTCTGGGATTTGCCACACCTGAAATGCAGACACTCCCTTTTTACTTAAGATTGCTGCAGTTCATGCGGTCGCCAAGTCGGGCACAATTGAGCAACTGAACAGAACTGATACATGAAACGGAGGAGGAGGCTTTGGGAGGACATCACTGACTATCATTCACTGTAATAAATATCTAATGAAAATCATGGGCCCTGCTGGTCTGTCCATCTTTGGCACTTGTAACTCTTATCCAGAGTATTGTATAAATTCCTTTCCGTGACAACCCTCCACCCTCGACACTCTGTCCCTTGCCCCTTGGAAACAAGAAATGGCCCCTTATATGGTGATGCAACTCGTTAAACCCCAGTGTAACCCAGCCAGGACAACCTAGAATTTTCTTACAAAAAGGTTCTCTGGAAACAGCTGATGGAACTGTGGAATGGGGACTACTGTTTTCCCAAGCATGTGTCGCAGTGAGAGGGCTTCCGCTTGTCAGTGAGACCCAGATTTCAAACGTGGACAGCCTCTCTTCAGACCCTGCATTTTACCGACAAGGTTCCTAGGTCCGGGATGATGGGGGTCAGCAGTGCGGCCCCTGCAACAGCCGCGTGGCCTGGGAACTAATGGCACACTATCCTCATGTGACCTGGCGCGGAGGAGCCCTGGTGTCTGCTGCTCCAGGCCTCAGTCCACTGCTGAGCGAGAAACCTGGGCCCGCCCAGCCCAGCTGCTCTCTGCTTTGCTTGGGGGCCCTGGGGGCCCGGTGCTGGCACCAGCCTGGTCCAGGGGTGTGCGTTTTGTTGCAGCCTGCTCTGGGTGTGGGGACAGGCCCCTGGGCAGGGAGGTGGGTCCCAACCTGGGCCTGTCAGTTCAGTCACAAGAGCTTAGCGGGTCAAGGGGTTTGTGTCATCTTAATTTGGGGATGTTACGTAAGAGGGGAGCAGGGGCAGCCCCCTGGGGAGTGGGGGAGAACGTGACTTGTGGGGGGCCCTGGAGCCCCAGGGCTGTGCCCAGGCCAGAGGAGGCAGCTCTGAGAGTAAACCCCAGGGCACAAGCAGGGCACAGGGCTCCAGACCCCTGCTGGCCAGTGGTTTCTCTGAGCTGGTGCCTGCCCTCCTGCTGTGGCCCTCCCTTAGGGCCATCAGGAATAACAGGCCACAGCCCCACCCACACGCCACCTGAAATGCCGCTCCCTAAGCCAGCAGCAGGAGCAGGGGCTCGAGGGTGAGAGCCGGCCCCCCTCCCTGCTGCTCAGAGCCTGCCCTGCAGGGGCGTCTGCTTCCCACCCTCCAGCCTCCTGCCAGGAGTCAGCCCTGCCTCCCTCTGGGCCTTTGCACCTGCTGCCCTGCTGCCTTCCCGCACTCAGGATCGCCACCACAGCCTCGCCTCTGAGCCCTCCAGCCTGCGTGGGAAACTGCGGGCTTAGCTTGGCCTGTCGTCTGTGGGCCGTTGGTCCCATGTGTGTCAGTGTGGGGTCCTGCTATGCAGGAGGCACACTCGGGGGTCTGCGGACTTGAGATAGGGTAGGGGGCGGGGGCGGGCAGCTGTGGACATGGGTGGAGAGAACTCAGAGAGGACTCAGGCTTCGGTGCACCACTTGGCCCCCAGGAGCAGGTGTGGGGTGGGATGAGGGGTGGGGGGCTGTCCAGAAAGCTCTGAGATCTGAGACACGTGAACAACTTCATCCGGAAACAACTCCCACCCCCTCTGCGGAACACTGAGGAGGCGGCCATGAGTCATGGGGTGGCGACCAATGTCGTTTTCCCATTTTCCGTTGGGACTTGTAGGGGTGGGGCCTGCCCCAGAGGGAAGGTTGGTCTGACAGGAGAATCAAGAAACAAAATTTCCATTTTCCTTAAGAAGAGAAACCCCAAGCTTCTCAGGCTGGGCGGAGTGGCCCAGCCCTGAGCTCCAACTTTGCCACAGGGATGGCCACCGTGCAGGCCCATCTTCTCCTGGGTCTCCAGCCTGGGCTGTGCAAGCAGCTTGCGCCGGAGGCTGGGACAGGCCCCGAGGGAACCCTGACTGCCTTGGTTCAAGGCAGGGTGCCCGCCTGTCTTGTCCTCCACATGGCCCAAGATGCAACTGCAGGAGGAAGCCTGAGAGGGCCTCCCCCGACCCCACCACTGGCCTGAACCTCTGCTGTCCCGCACGTCCTGGGACCACTGTGATGGAACGGCCACCACTGCCGTGTGACAGGCACAGCGGCTCTGCAGTGGCTGGGCAAACAGGCCCTAGGGCCAGAGAAAGGCCTTCCTCCCTTTGGGGCAGGTAGGGGGGCTCCCAGAGTCCCTGGGCAGAGGGGCTGAGGAGCAGACCATCGGGAGAACTGGAGACCTAGGGGCCTGGAAGGAGACCCAGAGCCCTGGGCACCTGGTGTGCCCCGATCAGGGAGGTAGGGTGGGCGGGGTAGAGGGGTGCAGAGCTGACCACCTGTGCTGGGGGAGGCTGAGGCTCAGAGGGACGCCCCAGGGGCTGCCATGTCAGCCCCCCAACTCGGGGTTTGTGGAGAGCGTGTTTCTGCTACCCTGGCCCGAGGGCTTGGGGACAGATCCTGCTGCTTCCCCACCTGAGCATGGGCGCTGAGGTTCCCCCACACTTACAGCGTGTCTCCCGCCCGCCTGCCAGGCACGGGGTTCCCCAAGACCAAGGACGAGAAACCCACCCCGCCCCCAGACTCAACACCTCCGACTGAGCTGAGAGCAGCCTTGCAGCTTTATTCCTTCTCTCTTGACATTCTGGGGGAAAGCCCCCGGGGAGACAGGCCCGTCCCCGCAGTGGTTAGCCAACCTGCCAGGGGCTGGCAGGGGTGCTGGTGACTTTCCAGAAACCCCATCCCACCCCTGGACTTCAGCACCCCGAGCCCCAGCGTGAGAGCCCGAGGAGGTATGCCCACTGGCCCGGAGGACGTCCCCTGGGTCTGTGAGGCGTGGGTTCTCGAGCTGAGCAACAGACAGGCGGGCGGGTGAGTGAGCATCCTCGTGGGGCAGGAGTGGCTGGAGGGGTGCGTGCAAAGCCCTGCTCTCAGGTCTGCCTTCGCCTGCACAGGAATGGCTGGAGCCGGGGTTGCCACGGAGCACAGGGGGCCTGAGAGGCACAGCCTGAGGGAGAGGGGGTCCCCAGGGGGAGCCCCTCAAGTGGGCTGGAGGGGCTGGGGAGAATCCAGGCGCCCTTCCCACTGCTGGATGGTCAGGGGACCCCTGGAACCCAGGAGAAGGCTGAGTGAGGGTGTGTCCATACTGATGGTTCCCTGTGGCGGGGAGAGCTGCTCTTAGGAGGGGGCTGGTAGGGCCTGGGGAAGGCAGGGAGGAGAGATGGGGAGACAAGTGCTGTAGACGGACCCCACGCAGGCTGCGAGGGCTCTGGTGAGACTGGGCTCAGCAGGCCGCCCAGAGCAGAGCCCACAGCAGGCTGGCCACGGTGGTGACCCACAGGGTGCCTGGGCCGCCCGGCAGGCCTGTGGCCGCGCTGCTACTGCACTGGCTGTCCCGGCAGCAGGAGACAGAGAGGGCCAGGCCATCCGAGGTCACGGTGCTGTTGGGGCAGGTCGGGGCACAGGACTTCATGACCAGGACGCCGCTGGGGCTGGCTGTGGAGAGAGGGGCAAGGGCCCGTGGGTGCCTGCTCTGCCACCCAGCTGGCCCTCGGGGGGCCCGGGTGCTGCAGGCACAGCTGGCTCCGGGCTCCGGGCTCTCCAGTGTGAGTGTGCGTGTCTCCCGCTTACACCGGCTTCTCCATGACGCCCGGGGCCAGGGACTGACACAGTGGCTCCCACGCCCTGCCTGTCTTCCAAGCCCCTCTGACAAATGTGGGGGCACTTCTTTGCTCTGGGATTCAGGCTCCAGAGGGAAGGCCAGGCCCTGTGTTCACCTGTCCCTCTGTGGGTCTGGCAAGCCCTAGAAAAGCTGGATGGGGGCTAGAGGACTCGGGGCAGCCTGCACATTTGCCTTCAGAGCTTCACATCCCTTGTGCAGGGAGACAGGGTGAGCCAGGGCCCTGGGGAGTGAACAGGGCATTTTGGCAAGGTGCCTTCCTCTGCGGACACTGGCTCAGCTTCTGCACCTGCCCTGAAGGGGAGCCGCTGAGCGGGGCCCCCAAGATGTTGGTGCTGGCAGCTCAGAGCCCAGTGGTGCTGAGTCAGCGTGAGTCACTTCTCTCAACGCAAAACATGCTGGAAACTGTGAGCCCACCCGAAGGAGACTCCCGTTCACAGTCAGCCCAGAGGCCAGAGAGGATGCAGGATCTGTCTCTAGGCACCTCGATTTCCTCGGCTGGAGAGTGTAGATAATCAGAGAACCAACTGTGCAATTATTCAGAGTTAGATGGGTTCATCTGTGAGGAGCACTGAGAGCAAGCTGAATGAGTGTCGGCTTTCGGCCAGTGTGGCTTTGAGCCATGTTTAGGGTGCTGCCATCAGAGCCAACGGTGCCAGGAAGGCTCTCGCTCTCTAAGGCCAAGGCCTTGGCCAAGGAGGACAGAAACACCTGCTCCTGGTAGGTCAAAGTTGTGCCCTGACTGGGGGTCATAGGCCAGTGTGACCCTCTGAGGGCCCTCGAGCAAAGACCAGCTTGCCCAGGTGGGCAGCTGTTCCTCCCCAGGAAGCCCCTGGTTGCGGGGAGCACCCAGGGCTGCACACTGGATGGGATATTTCTTTATCTCTTACCTCAGCAGTGGATTCAGTTAACGCAACAATTAATTGCAGCTCTGCTGAGTTATTTGGGTAAGGAGCTGTGTTTCCGTGGGCAGAACATAACAGGGACGGTCTTGGTGAAACCAGTAGGACCTTGGGGGTCTCCTGGATACAAGCCCATTGGTGTCCTTGCTTCTTGTTTGGCCCTCCTCGAGCTCCCAAGAGCAAACTCGAGCAGCTAATAATCAGGACGACAGAGCCAGGGCGGCTGGCTCCTCTGGAAGGGCCACGGATGACACTCTGATGCTTGTCATGAGCTGTTGGGTGGAGACTAAGACCCCCCCAGCCAGTGGAGGATGATGACTGCACACTGACCACAAGCGCTGGCCTCCAGATGGCTTGAAACCAGATGGTCAAGATTCCAGAAAATCCCGCAGTTAAAACTTCTCCACCAACTCATGATCACGCACCTTCCACCCTCGTCCCTAATGTTGTCTTTAAAATCGGCCTTCAGGAAGTTTGGGGCTTTTGAGCATGAGCTGTCCATTCTCCTTGCTAGATCCTGTAATAAATGCTAACTTCCCTTCACCACCACCCGGTCTGAGCAGACTGGCTTTGCTGCATGTTGGTTGAGCGGACCTGAGTTCTGTTTGGTAACTGGCTAACCCACAACTGAGAAGACACCTCCCAGTGTGGCCATGTCCTCCCCTGAAGGCTCTGAGCTCTAGCTTCCTGGCTTGAGGAACGGTGTATTAGGCCAGGGCTGTCAGTGGACTGACTGAGAAAATGACTACTAATCTGGGCCTGGCACCCAGTGAGGGCTGGCTCTTGGCAGCAAGGACCTCTTCGGGGCCGCCGTCTCAGCCCTTCCTCAGCAGATCCACAGAAGTGGAGGCCCAGAAACCTCCTCAACTCCCAGGGCTGCCCAGCTACCGTCCTCATGGTCAGATGGGAAGACTGAGGCTTGGGGAGCACTCACAACCTGCTGGAGGCACTCTGGGTGATACAGGGAACACAGAGCAGTGACCACCCCACCGCCACCCAGGCCTGAACCGGCCAGAGGGCCCTTGTCCCTCCACTTGCCGCTCCAGGCCGCCCTGCACCATCTCCCTCGGGTGGGGTCTCACTGCTCCATCCCTACTTGTCAGTCGGGGGAACCCCTGACTCAGGTTGGGCTGAGTCTGACTGCTGTCCCTGGAAAGGATACTCAAGGAGTGCTGCCTGGCCAGACAGGGGGATGGACAGACAGATGGATGGTGAGGGCCAGGTGGGAAGTGGGGTGAAGGCAGAGACAGCAGACCTGGGGTGTCTAAGGGAAGCCCCCGACCCCAGGGTGGAAATGTGGGCCTTCAGGGTGTCTAGTCCTGTCCAGGGTGAAAGAGCTGAGGTTCTTGGGGTGAAGGGAGCCCCAGGGGGCATCCTAGGCCTACTAGGAATTGCTAGGAAGAAGCAGTGCCCCCCCCCCCTTATTCCTTCTCACTTCAAGGCTCACTGTGTCCTGGCCACCTCTCCCTAGTAAGCTCCTTGACGCCAGCAATCTTGTGGTCCCTGCCTCACACCAGGGCCAGAGGCAGGGGCACCTAGGGGGTACTCAGAGCCACCTGCCAGGTGACTTGGAGGGGGAGTAGCTCGCAGCTGTGGCCCTGGCAGCTGGGGCTCTGCCGGGAGCAGGGCTTGTCCCCTCGTCCCGAGACAGGGACATGCTCATGCCTCTGGGTGAGGTCTTTCTCTGCCTTATAGAAGGGGAGGCTCCAAGAGGCATCAGAGGGGTTCCCCACTCCTGCACAGTGTCTCTAAGCTGAACATGGCCGATGGCCAGCTGTGTTGGGGGAGATAGACCCCACCATGGGTCCCAGCCCTGCCATGCACTCACTGGGGCTCTGGGCCAGACCCTATGACCCTGTCATGAGTCCTGGCTGCAAGGGCCTCTGTGTCATTGGGACTGGCAAGGGGCGGTGGCCCAGAGGGTGACCCTAGTGAGGCTGCCTGGCTGCCCTGCTTCATGTGAGGAGCCTGGGGGCCTCTGCAGGGCCTCTGCAGCCATGACCCCAGTATCAGCAGCTACCTGCAAGAAGGAAATGGCAGCCCACTCCAGTATTCCTGCCGGGAGAATCCCATGGACAGACGAGCCTGGCGGGCTGTGGTCCATGGGGTCACAGAGTCACACTTGCAAGGGGAGAGAGTGCCTCATTCCCTCCCAGAATCGAACCCAGCTGCCCAGCCCGCATCTCTGGGCCCTCATGCAGTGCCCACGTCTGCCTCTCACTGTCACGTCTCTTCTCTCTGAGGGGCACCCTTCATTTCAGATCCTTACCCAATCTCTGCCATCCATCCAGGCCAGACATTCCCACTGAGCAGGCTCCTGCCATGTGACCTCCTGTGGCCCCACCTGCACCCTGACCCTGCCTTTCAATGGCACCACCTTGTCTGTGGCAGCTCAGACCCGAGGAGGGATCCTGGGAGGTGGGAGGAAGGCGTGGGCTGCCCTGGGGAAGGCAGGGTCCTGGTGTCGCTGGGCAGGCAGGCCGGGGGCCCGAGCACAGTGCAGGGTGCCCAGGTCAGGGGTCACGGGTCCTGCAGCCCACGGTGCAAGGCAGGCAGCCCGGGAAAGGCACATTGGCTGAGCTGCTGATCAAGGCAAGGCTGTGCAGACATCCCCTCCCTGTCCCTGTCTCGGTGAATCCATGGGCTGCCTGCTCCCTCCCTCCCTCCCAAATACTTGACATTGTTGCTGTTGTTCTTAGTCATTCAGGCGTGTCTGACTCTTGGTGACCCCATGGACTGTAGCCAGCCAGGCTCCTCTGTCCATGGGATTCTCCAGGCAAGAATACTGGATCGGGTTGCCATTTCCTTCTCCAGGGGATCTTCCCAAACCAGGGATCAAACTTCGATCTCCCACCTTGCAGGGACTCACTCAAATCGAGAAGCCAGCTCTGGGATCTCAGGGTGACAACGTTGTTGGGTTGCTGAAGGAGTTTCTCTTAACCAGCCCTTGCATGGACACGTGAACCCTACAAAGAAGGATGGGTCGTCCCTTCCCCTACAGCCCCGGGTGGGCCCCACTGCTGGGTTCCTGCAGGAGGACGTGGTGTCCCCGGGGTCTGGGCTGGGCCGAGAGGCCCACGTGCAGGAGGTGGGGCCGGTGTGGGTACTCACCGGCCCGAGTAATCACACAGTACTTGTCGGGCGGGGCACATTCCACCAGAGGCTCGCACTGCAGGGCCCGGGCTGGGAGGGAAGGAAGCACAGACCCGCGGTCAGTCTGGGCTGGGGGCTCGGGCAGCCACTGGGGGGGATCCCTGGGGGCCTGGGGCTGGGCTGGCGCCTCCTCTCCATCCTCCTGCTCTGGGGGTGTTCCCGATCAGTCTGGGCCAGGCCTCGGGCAGCCATGGGGAGCGGGGACCCTGGGGGCCTGGGCCTGGGGCTGGGCCCCTCCTTTTCCTCCTCCTGCTCTGGAGACGTTCCTGGTCCCCTGAGATGAGCCGCGGGCTCCGGCTCTGCTTCGGGACAGTTGTGCCCCACAGACCCCCTGCAAGTGCCAGTCTGGCAGCAGGAGTGTGGATGGAGATGGTGGGTGGGGTCTGCAGGCGGCCCCCAGGACAGAAGTGATCGGAGTCCTCCTTCTTGGCCCCTGTCCCTTTTGGCCACAGTGTCCTCGCCTGGCCCAGGACTGCTGCCTGGACCAGAGGACCGAGGCTCTGAGATTCTGCACACAGCAGTGCTATGGCTTGCTGACTAATAGGCGGGTAGACGGGGTGTCTGCAGCGAAAGTCCACTCCCGGCCAGCCCTCGAGTGCTGAACGCCTGGCTTTAAGTCCCACAGACACGGAGATGGGGACAAGGCTCTTGGCCTGGAGACCCCACAGGCCATGCAAGGGTGGCCAACGAAGGGATAGCATGTAACCCGGAGTGGGCTGGAGTGGGGCATGCACTGGACACTCTGTGGGCACCTGGCCGAGAGGGACTGTGGTCTTCATAGAGGGTGGGGCTGTCTGGGAAGGCTCTCTGGACTGGGTGGCCCTGGAGCTGGGCCCGGACAGATGAACGGATTTTTATTTGTCAGCTGGGGAAAGAGCTCTCGGGCAAAAGGTACAGCATGGCAGAGGCCAGGTTGGCGGGGACTAGGCTGGGAGGGCCCAGGAGCTGTGATGGGACAAGTGGGTAGGTGGGACCGCCAGAAGCCCCCTACTGCAGTGTGGGGGCTGTGCTGCAGGAGAGGGCACCTCTCTCCAGGGTTTTGGGCAGGGGGACCTGTGGGGGTCCCTGGGGGATTTCTGGGAGGGGTGCCCTATGGGGGTGTCGTTGCACACACGGATCGACTGATGTCAAAACTCTCCCCTCTACATGGAGAGTCGGGGTACTGGCAGCTGCACCGTGGGCAAGCAGGAAGGCCAAGCTCAGACCCTCAGAGCCCCAGGCTCAGAGGCCATCCTTCCCAGGTCAGTGTTCTGGAACTCCCCAAGAAGAGGCCTCTCTGCCTGAGGGTGAGCCCCAGCCATTTCTAGTCCCCCGTGTGCAACTAAGTTCTGGATGCTGGTGGGCAGGAGACACTCTGAGTTGCCTCAGTTTCCCCCACAGGGTCCAGGTAGTCCCCATATGCTTGAGCTGTGCTGAGACTTAACGGGTTAATGCTCCTAGGAAACCCAAGACCGGAGGTCACCCTCCCCTCCGTGGTTCCCACGGCTAAACTGGGCCTCCCAGCACCAGCTCTCCATTCCCACTTCCACCTCTGCACCAGGCTCTCTTTTTAGAAGTGAACTTGTGCACTGCCCGGGCCACCAAACCAGCCTCACATCCTTGCACAAGTGTCCATCTGTCTTTCCAGGCCCCCCAACCTGGGGCTGATCCCCACAGAGCCCCCTTCCAACTGCAGCGCCCCTTTGCCGCCGCCCTCCTCACCTGCTCACCCCCTGGCCTTCCCCAGGCAGCTCCACCTCCACACCCATCCCCCAGCCAAGCTGGGGGTGGGGGGAAGTGATGGGGCTAATTACCCCAGGGTGACAATTATTCAGTTAATAATCACAGGCTCTATCACCCCTCCTCAGGCCCCATTTCCGGTGACCTCAAAAGCTGCAGGCGCTGATGTTCAGTGTCATAAAGCCAGGTCATCAGGTGGGGGCAGAGCTGGGGCTGAAGAAGGGTGACCAGTTTCTTTTCCTGGTTTAGCACTGGAGTCCCACCTCCCAGAAATCCCAGGGAAACAGAACACTTGGACCCCTGGCTGGAACTCGGGTCCCTCTGCCTGGCCCAGAGCTCTGCAGCCTCAGACCGCTCGCTGCAGTCTTTCGCCTCCACAGGAGGCAGGTGTTCCAGAAACCATGCCCCAAAGGGTGCCTAGGTCTCCGTGTCTGGCTGGTCAGGGAGCAGCCTCGATAGCCTCTCCCCCCACTCTCTAAAGCCTCTCACCAGGCTGACGCCACAGACCCTCAGACTGGAGCCAGCCCTGCCCGGCGCCGCCCACCCAAGTCAGTGTCCCTTACCCAGCTCAGTGCACAGCGTGGCCAGAAGCAAAAGCACCAGGAGTGGCCTCATTGTGGGGTATCCTCCAGCTGGGACTGGGGAAGAACAGCAGCAGGTGCCTTTATATGGCTGGCTTCCCGGCCAGAGCAGACCTAGTAATTTAGCTGGAGATGAGCTTGGGCCAGCTGGGCCAGCCTGACTCACGCTGCCTGGGCTTCCCTTTGCCCTGCCCCCACAGTCCCCAGGGGCTCTCAGAGGCTCCCCTGTGCCCCGCTCCCCTCTTTCTGTTCTGAACCATCCATCTCCCTGTCTCTGCCATCATCACGAGGCCCAGGTTGAGCTGGGAGGACAGGAGGAGGCGCAGGCATGATGTCTGTGGTGGCGATCCACTCTGGGAATCTTAGGGACAGGGCCTTGCCTGGGGTCTGGGGAACACAGTCCCCCAGAGCTCTTCCAAGTAGGCATAGCCATCTCTCCCTGGGCCAGGCCAAGCAGGGAGGCCCCAGACTCATTTTAATGGAGGAACTGAGGCATCACAGGCTTCAAGCTGGCTTTGGACCACCTGGAGTTCTGCTAAATGCTACTGTGATTAGGAAACCCAGGCAGAACATGAGCCCGCATTCCTAGCAAGATCCTTGAGGAGCTGGTGCTGCTGGTTTGGGGGCCAACTAACCAGAGGCAAGCAGAGCCAGGGGGCACCCGACATCCTGTTGGGAGCTATGACACTGCCCATCAGGTATCCAGGCCAGGCTTGTGGGAAAGTGGGTGACCGGGGTGCCCTGGGGAGTGCAGTCTGCTCACAGTGGGCGGCCTGCTTTTGGTATCTCACGGAGGGCGCTCACATCTCTGATGTCTCTACTCCACCCACTCAGGGGGCCACCAGCCTCTCTCTCCTGGCAGCTATGGTCCCCTCCCCAGGGACCACAGCCACCCTTCTGGATGCAGCTCTGACTGGGTCTGTCTGCCCGGAGTCAGCACCGTCTGCTTTGAGTAACTCTGCCCCCGCATCAGCCCCCAGGGTGGACCCCTACTCACCTCCTGGCCCTCCCTCACCCAGACCTGGCCAGTGCCCATGACCCTCTCCCCAGCTTCCCCTCCCTGGGAGAAGTGTTCTTTAGGGCAGGGTCCCTCAGATCCTGCTGCCCTGCCTGGCCCTCAAGGTGCCCACCTGGAGCCTGTGGCCTTTCCCAGTCTCCATCCCCCTGCAGAGAATGGGCTGAGCTGCTGAGCACAGGGCAGCTGCTGGTGGGGGTGGGAGGTGGAGATGTCTAGGCTGGGGGCCATATGCATGCATGTTGGGCCCCTCTAGGGCAGGATGGGTCAGATCTCTGGCTGGGGCCAAGCTCTCTCTGTGCAGCCAAGGAGCCTGGAACCTAAATGCACACTAGACTATCGTTTATTTTCTTTCTTTGCACACGTGACCCATGGGATCTTAGTTCCCTGACCAAGGATAGAACCTGTGCCCACTGTGTTGGAAGCGCAGAGACTTAACCACTGGGCCACCAGAGAAGTCCCTGTCCAGTTTGTTTTGATGGTATATTTGTCAATGATATTTTAGCTTTTCTAAAGCTTCTTTTAAAATATTCACATTTTTAGCTCTATGATGCGTGGGCTCTCATTTGTCCCAGGCCCCAAAAGATGAGGATGGGTAAGGAACAAGAGCTCTCCTCGCTTCCCTAAGACTGCGGGAGACAATGGCTGAGCAATCCTGGCGTCTACTCCATCCACTCCTCCCACTCCATTTTCCCTCCTAGCTTGGTAACCTCCTGTGGCCACGAGCCATGGCAATGACCAGGCCTTGCCCAGCAGCCCATGGCTTCCCTGACCCGAAGCCCAGCCTTGCCTGGAGCTGTCCTGACAGACAGATTGGACTCTGAGGCCTGGGTGCCCAGAGACAGCACCTGGAGCTCCAGCCCCACTGCTGCAGGTGCCTAACAGCCACTTGCTCAGGTGTTGCTGACTACTGCTCAGTGCCAGGCTTGGGTCCTGGGGTGCAGGGGCGAGGGTCTGAGTGTAAAGAACTGGGAGAGCCACCTCCAGAGACCAGTCAGTCGGGGCACACACAGGGCAGCCGTGTGCATAGCCTGGATAGATTCCAGGGTAGGCTGCATTTGAGGTAGGGTGGGGAGGGGATGCCTTGAGGAGGAGCCAGGGAAGAGCAGTAGGCAAGGGAGGTGGGCTCCCAAAACCCTCTGACCGGCAAGGCCAGCGGGGTCTCAGCTAGCAGGCACAGCACTTCTCAGACTGAGGCTGATATTCCTGGGGACCTGGGGACCTGTGAGAACTCCTTTCCCCTAGTAGGTCGGCATGGAAAAGCACGGACTCTCAGAGGGCCTTCTGCAGCAAAGCCTCTGCACTCCTGTGGGGTGGGGGTCTGAGAGGGCCAGCTTCCTGTAGAGACCTCTTCCAGGGAAGGGGTCTTCTCCTCCCCACAAAGAGAGAAGGAAGGCAGAGGCTGCCTGGCCCAGGTATTGGCAGAGAAGTGCATCCAAGTACCTGTTCACCCAGGGGCTGCGGTAGGGGGAGAGTCCACCCAACAGGCATCTAAAACTCTTTTACAAGCTGGGTGCTCTCCCGTTAAGGCTTAGACTCTCAGCACAGGCCAGTTAACATAAGGCCTCCTCAGGCTGGCACTGCCCTCCTCTTCCCAGAGCGGCTGAGAGGAGGCATGGAGAGGAGGCTGAGGAGACCAAGGTGACAGTGAGGTCCGAGGCTGGACACTGTCCCGAGGAGCTTGATCCCGCCTCTGGGAAAAGATCTTGGCCCAGGGACAAAGCCCAGGACCTCCCCATAAACAGGAGGCTGAGGCCTGCTCCTGCCCCCTCCCTGTTCCCTATCCAACCTTCCACCCTGTGCTGGGCACAGGGCAGTGAGGTCCCAGGTGGGATTCAGACCCCCCACAGTTCAGAGGTTGGGAAGAGGGTGTTCCTATGTCTATTCCAGCAAGGAGTCTCCTGAGCCCTGACCCTGGTCCCACTCGGAGCCCTGACCCTGGTGACACTCTTAATTCGGACCCTAGTCCCACTCTGAGCCCTGACCTGGTCCCACTATGAGCCCTGACCGCAGTCACACACGTAATTCTGACCCTGATCCCACTGAGCCCTGATCCTAGTCACACTCTGATCCCTGAGCCTGGTCACACTCTGAGCCCTGACCTTGGTCCCACACTGAGCCCTGACCCTGGTCCCACTCAGAGCCCTGACCCTGGTCCTGTTCTGAGCCCTGACCCTGATCCCACTCTGACCCCTGACCCTGGTCCTATACTGACCCCTGACCCTGATCACACTCTGAGCCCTTACTCTGGACACATTCTGAGCCCTGACCCTGGTCCCACTCTGAGCCCTGACCCTGGTCCCACTCTGAGCCCTGACCCTGGTCACACTCTGAATCCTGACCCTGGTCCCACTCTGAGCCCTGACCTGGTCCCAATCTGATCCCTGACCCCAGTCACACACTTAATTCTGACCCTGATCCCACTGAGCCCAAATTCTAGTTACACTCTGATCCCTGACCGTGATCACACTCTGAGCCCTGACCCTGGTCACACTCTGAATCCTGACCCTGGTCTGACTCTGAGCCCTGACCCTGGTCCTGTTCTGAACCCTTACTCTAGATACACTCTGAGCCCTGACCCTGGTCCCACTCTGAGCCTTGACCCTGGTCACACTCCGAATCCTGACCCTGGTCACACACTCTGAACTCTGACCCTGATCACACTCTGAATCCTGACCCTGGTCCCACTCTGAGCCCTGACCCTGGTTCCACTTGGAGCCCTGATCCTGGTCATACTCTGAATCCTGACCCTGGTCACACACTCTGAACCCTGACCCTGGTCCCACTCTGAGCCCTGACCCTGGTCACACCCTGAATCCTGACCCTGGTCCGACTTTGAGCCCTGACCCTGGTCCTGTTCTGAGCCCTTACTCTGGACACACTCTGAGCCCTGACCCTGGTCCCACACTCTGATCCCTGACCCTGGTCACACTGTGAGCCCTGACCCTGGTCCCATACTGATCCCTGACCCTGGTCACATGCTGAGCCTTAGTCCTGGCCATAAAGAATGGAAACTCTTCTCATCTTGGGGCCCATGAGCAGAGTGCTAGGGAAAGGAGAGGAAGGCTGGCTTGCTCAGGGGCACCAAGTACCTCACAAAGGGCTTAAACAGTCAGTGGAGAGCTCAGGCTGGTGGGACCTGGAGTGTCCTGAGCAGAAAGCCATGTGTCCTGCGTCACTCTGGCACCTGCCCTGACCGGTCTCGCCTCCTCCCTCCCTTCCTTCTCACAGAGCCTGGCCCCTGCTCCCAGCACTGCAGCCTTCTGTTTTCCCGCAGCAAGGACAATTATAGCTTCTCCATACCGATCCCGAAGGACCCCTGTCTTGGGGCGGGGGTTCTCTGAGTGTCCATGTGCACAGGACTGTCCCAGCTGCCTCCTTCTGAGGAGGGACAGAGCAAGCTGCAGGATGGGATCATTCCCTCTGTGTCCCCCCGTTCTGGGTGGGCAGGTGCTCCAGTTCCAGCTGGTCTGGGCAGCAAGGAGCCAGGGTGCCAGGATGCCTGGGCCCCTGAGCGTGGGCAGATGTTATTTTCCAGGAGCGGGAGGGTGGTAAAACGGATAAACAGAAGTCTCCCAGCAGCCAGCATCCTGTGTGGCACACCCAGGACAGCCCGGCACTCCCTCCCTGCAGGTTGGGGCTGAGTCATGGCATGAGGGGCCCTGGAAGTGGGCCAGGAAGCTCACCAACCAGAGCAGGGGACAAGGCGTCCAGGAAGTGGTGCATGAGAGAGGCTTCCTGTCTGAGTCGGTGCCCTTGGGTTCTGTTGCAGCAGCACATCATAGAAACTTTGGCACACCCTGGGCAGAGCCTGGCCAGGGAATTTCACTCTCCGTTATCCTGTTAAATGTAATGCCAAGGAACAGCCAAGTCAGAGGCAAGCTCCTTCCCTCCATTGTCCAGTTCCTTCCAGCAGCCCCTGCTGGCAAAGTGGGAGTGTGGCAGGCAGTGTAGCTGCCAGAAGCTGTGCACCAGTAGGGGTGTGGAGCTGAGCCTGGTTCACCATCAGCACCTCGTGAGAGTAACAAAGGGGAAGTCAGTGAAATGGAGGGCCTGGGTCCCGGCGGGGGCGGGGCAGGCAGCTCCTGCGGGTCCCGACAGGAAGACATCTACCACACCTCTCTGGCAGGCGGTGACTCAGACCAGCAGGAGGAAGATTATCTCCCTGCCCGGCAGCAGCCCAGCCAATGAAAGACCACCGCTGTGCGAACTCCCAGTTTCCTCCAGTGGACATTTTGTTCATGACGGTCCCTCCCCACTCCCCTTCTCCTCTGCAAAAGCGGTTCCTCTTTGGTTTACTAGTTGTGCAGTGCGTATAGCTCACCAGAGCTGCGTTCTTTGCAAATTCCAAATTGTGATCCTTTGCTGTTCCCGAATAAACCCATTTGGATGGTAAATAATGGATGCTTTATTGTTAGCAACCCCTTCCCCTGGCAGAGACCATACGCCCCTCAGGGTTCCATCAAACCTCAGGGAGTCGAATGGACTGACGCTCCAGTTCAGGACTGGAAGTATTATAGAAACCATGGCATCGGAAAGAGACAAGTGGCACTCAAAGACGCAGAACAGCAGGGTTTATTCAGCCCCGGTGTCAGCTGGGCAGAGTCACCTCCAAAGGCTGAGTGTCCTGACTTTGTTCTGGGTGTCTTTTAAACACCGGAAACTTTCCGCTCAAAAAGCTCAGATCCCTCCCCTGCAATAAGCAAGCAAGATCACAGAAGCGAAAGTGGCGATTGATGAGCAGCAGCCGTTTAAAACAAGATAAGGGAAGAGAAAGCAAAAGGTTG
Organism: Neotragus moschatus; assembly: GCA_006410615.1. NCBI lineage: Eukaryota > Metazoa > Chordata > Mammalia > Artiodactyla > Bovidae > Neotragus > Neotragus moschatus. The sequence continues at coordinate 226,878 of SJYA01002009.1, forward strand.
TTACTTTAATTGGGGGTTTTGATCTCTCTCCAATCTCAGAAGACCCTTCTGAGGGCGTCTTGGGCCTGGCCTGGAGCATACTTCTTGTCACGCTTCTAGGCCTCCAGGGGATGAGGCCATCTAGGGGCAGAAGCAGGGTGGCTCCAGGGCCACACTCCCCATCCACGTGAGGACGCAGGGGATAGCTGAGGCCACGCTTGTCCAGGGAGTGGGCTGTCTCTGCCAGGTCCAGACCTTCAGCTCGTGTCCCCTTCAAGGTGGGGGAGGGTCTTGAACGGGCACTGACATGGCCGAGTGGGCCGCCTGTCTGTCCCCAGCTTCGAGGATGCCAGGAGGAGAACCCTGTGTCTTTAATGCTGCCCTGAGGTTCTTCCTCCCCAGTGTTCAGGTGCCTTCTAGGCTGGCGAGGGTCCCGCTTCTAGCTCCACTCCATGCAGTTCACGCCACCACTGGGCCCCCTCTGCCTTCCTGTGTCTGCTGTGCCCATCTTGGGGCCTGCTACCTGGACGGCCCATGTCACCGTGGGGCAGTCCTGCAGGACTGCGCCTGGGCCTGGAGAAGCCCGCTGCAACCCCCCCCCCACCCCCCCGCAAAAGTGGCACCACCTTGCTGGTTCTGCTGCAGAGGTCTAGATTCTGGGCACATGGGGCCTTGGCACCCCGGCCACCAGGACCTTGGCAGCTCTTCTCAGTCTGCAGCTGGGAGACAGGTCAGGGAGGACAGGTAAGCTGGAGACAGTGAGGGCCCCTACACACTGTAGTCATGTAATGTATTTATTCACTCATCCCACAAATATCTGTTTATGTGCCTCCTACATGCTGGGCACTGTGCCCAGCCTTGGCCCATGCATCTCTGAACACACTCCGCACAGTCCCAGGGAATGGAGAAGACCTGGAGAGGGGTCTGCGTGTGGCAGGGGCAGCAGCCCAGAGGCCTGACTGCAGCTGCGGGCCCCCCGCAGTGGGGCCTTAAGCAGGCTTCCTGCTTTGCTCTCATTCTCACCGAGGAGTCCCACCTGGCCAGCCCTGGAAGGCACCTACAGTGGCACCCACAGCTGTGCCTGAGGTTCCCAGGCCTGGTCGGCACTTCCTGGCGTGGACCCCATCTCCCCTCCTCAGTCCCTGAGGCCCCAACACCAGCCCCTGGGGTTGGCGAGCCTGCATCCCCACCCCCTTACCCAGCTGGGAGGATTCTGAGGATCTCCGACATCCAGGACAGAGTGTGTGGCCTGCCTGTGTAGGTGGCAGCATAGCTGGACGGTGCCCTCCCTCCCCGCCTGCCCTGGAGTTGTGCCATCCCCTCCAGAAGAAACCATCAGCCCTCAGCCCTCCTCTCTGGTCTGCCTTCGGCACCTGGCCCAGAGCTGACTGGCTGCCTGCAGCCACAGCCCTGAGGCTCATCATTATTCCAGGAATTACGGAGCCACCAAGGAGGCCGCGGGGACCGGGACAGCAGACCAGAGGTCTGTTTGACTGCCCGCAGCCGAGGACTCAGGGAACCGTGGCTGGATCTGCCCTGGGCTGCTGAGTCCACAGACCCTCCCCGAAAGGGAGCTGAGCCAAGCGCGTCCCTCAGACCATTCTGGAGCTGCTAAGACCCCAATGAGCAGGGAAAACCATGCACTTAACTTGCTGTTTAAACTATTAGGACACAACGAATGTATTTTCTTGGTTCAGTTTAAAAACTGCAACAAACAGCAAGACACAGATACTTAAGACCTATTAGGATCATGTCCTAACATCTCCTGGTATTTAAACACAAATTAATTCAAATTAAATAACATAAAATCAGTTCCTCCATCACAGCAGCACTCTTCCTGCCCTAGGCACCTGCGGGCAGGTGGTGTGGAAGCGGTCCGGGTGCAGGGCGGTGTTGACCATCGGAGAGCCCCCAGCCCTGCTCACTTGAGCTCTCCTCCTGCCCCCACCCCCCAACCACACACAAACCAGTGCTCCCGTTGGGTGCACAGTTCTTCAGCTTGCAAACCAACCTTGTCTCTTAAGTTCCACTTGTCCCAGTGATCCTGTGGGCGGTGATCATGATCCCGTCTTCCTCCGTTTGCCATAACGGAACAAAGAGCTGTCCGGAGGAGCTGGCAGTGCGTGAGGAGGCAGCCCTGCCATAGAACTTTCCAGCCCAGCCCTTGCTTGGGCTTTCTGCCACACCTTCTGAAGCCCTGAGTATGTTTCCCAAAGATCTGACAAGGTAAGCAGAGCCCAGAGGGAGCCACCAGGGCCTGTGGATCAGTGCTGGTCTAACCACTTCATTTTTCTGTAACGTGTCCTAAAGAGAAAGAAGGTTTCTGACTTGGCTTGCTCTGGGGCTTTACCCTTGTAGCAAGCTTGCAGTATGTGTTCAATACGTGTAGGCTGGAGAAGGTGGGAGTGCCCTTCTCACTGGGGGATCTGTGAGTGGCGAGATCAGGACAAGAGCCCGCCACATACAACTCACTCATTTATTGATCACCAGCTGCAAAGTTAAGAAAGTCTGTACCGTTATGCAGATGAATCTCCATAATGAGGTTGGCTGAGGGGGAGGTGGGTTGCTTTTTTCACCCAGCATCATTCCCTTCAGGTTTATCCATGTTGTTGCCCAAATCACTGGTCTGCTCCTTTTTATTGCTGAGAAGTATTCCATGACACAGATGGACCACAGTTGGTTTAACTACTTGCCCATTGAAGGACATCTGAGTTGTTTCCATCTGGGGCTGTTTTGAATGAAGCTGCAATAAACATTTATCCACAGGGTTTTCTTATGAACATAAGTCTTCACAAGCGCTCTAGAGTGCAGTGTAGGTCATCTTGTGGTTGCATGTTGAGTTCTAGAAAAACCTGTCAGACTGTTTCCCCGTTTTCCGTTGTGGCGATACCATGTTACCTTCTCACCAGCAGTGTATGGATGATCCTGTTGCTATGCATCCTTACCAGCATTTGGTGTGGTCACTATTTTTTACTTTAGCTACTTGGAAATGTGTATGGTGCTATCGCATTGTGACTTTAACTTGCATTTTCATAAAGGATAGTGATGTTGAACATCTTTTCATGAGCTTATTTCCCACCTACATCTGCTTGTTGGTGAAATGTCTGTTCATGTGCTCTAGCCCATTTTCAAATTGGATATTTTTTTAATTGTTGAGTTTTGAGAGTTCCTGAGAATTTTGGATGATAGTTTGTTGGATACATGGCTTGCAAATATTTTCTCCATCTGTAGTTTGTCTTTTCATCTTAACAGAGACTTTAGCAGAACTTGTTTTTAATTCTAATGAAGCCTACCTTATCAGTCATTCCTTTTATGGATTGTGCTTTTGGTATCAACTCTAAGAACTCTTTGCCTAGTCCTAGATGGTACCTTTCTCCATATCTTTTTAATGTTTGTAGGACCTATAGACATGTCATCCTTTTTATTCCCTACATTGATAATTTGTGTCTTCTCTTAGTCATAATCATTCTTTCTAGGGGTTTATCAGTTTTATTATTTTTCAAAGAAATAACTTTTGATTTTTATTCTTTTGTGCATTTCTATTTTACTAGTCTGTTTCTACTTCTTTGAGGCTTGTTATTCTAATTCTTGAAATATATACCCAGATCTCTGACTTTCAGATTTTACCCATTAATATATGATTTCAGATCACAAATTTCTCTTTATAAGCATGGCTTTAGCACTATACCACAGATAATGTTTCAGACACATTGCAATTTAATATAAATATTTTCTAATTTCTATTATAATTTTTTTTAGTCTTAGGCTATTCAAGAATGTATTGCTCAATTTCCAAATATTTGGGAGTGTTTTAATTTTTGTTCTTAGTTTCTTATTTAATGTCACTATGGTAAAACACATACATACTCCAGATTTCAATCCATTGAAATTGTTGAGAATTGCTTTATACCCAAGCATATGGACAAATGTTTGGTGACTATTCGGTGTCCCTTGACAACATTGTTTAGTTGTTGGATGTCATAATTCACATATGCTATGTGGAATTAAAGAAATCTCAGCTAAAGTTGTTGCTAGGACAGACCTGGAGCGGGGAGCTCTCCCCCTACACACATAATCACTTACTTCAAAGGGAACAGACAAGGGGCCTACATCTCCACAGGAACTAACCTCTGCTTACTCTCCAGCAGAAAAGACACCTCTCCGTAGCATGCAACTCAGCCAGTCTGCAGCAGCAGAACCAGTGGGAAGCCTCCATCAATTGTACTCTCAGTTCCTCCAATGGACTCTTCGGTGATCATCACGGCCCCGCCCACCTCCTCCTTTTTCCTATAAAAGCAAGTTCTCCGTCCTTGTCCTGTGGGTTTGCTTACAGTCGGCACCAGACTGCATGTCTGAAGTCGAAATTTCTGTTGCTGTTCCTGAGTAAACTCGCTTTTGCCAGTAAACTATCTGGCTGTTATATTATTGAAGTTGACAGTTACTAGGTCAAGACTATTAGTCATGATGTGCAAATATTCTATACCTTTATTAATATCCTGCCTTGTTCTATTGATGCTTTTGAACTGTGATGCTGGAGAAGACTCTTGAGAGTCCTTTGGACAGAAAGGAGAGCGAACCAGTCCATCCTAAAGGAAATCAACCTTGACTATTCATTGGAAGGACTGATGCTGAAGCTGCAGCTCCGATACTTTGGCCTCCTGATTCGAAGAACTGACTCATTGGAAAAGACTCTGATGCTGGGAAAATTGACAGCAGGAGGAGAAGGGGATGACAGAGGATGAGATGGTTGGATGGAATCACCGACTTCGTGGACATGAGTTTGACCAAGCTCCGGGAGATAGAGAAGGACAGGGATGCCTGGCGTGCTGCAGTCCATGGGGTTGCAAAGAGTCGGACACGACTGAATGACTGAACTGAACTGAAATTGTTCTATCTTACACAGAGAAAAATGTACTGAAATCTACCAATTCGTCTTTTACTTCTGTTGAAGTTTGCTTTAAATTTCGTGGCTATGTTAATAGATGCTTACCCATTTAGAATTATTTCAGCCTCTCGGATTTACCCTTTGGTAATTAGGAAAAGCTCCCACTTTTCGCTTTCATGCATTGGAGAAGGAAATGGCAACCCACTCCAGTGTTCTTGCCTGGAGAATCCCATGGACGGGGGAGCCTGGTGGGCTGCCGTCTATGGGGTCGCACAGAGTCGGACACGACTGAAGCAACTTAGCAGCAGCAGCAGCACCATTATAGTAATGCATGTTGTGTTGGAATCACCTTTGTCTGACATTAGATACTCTACCACCCTTCCTTTGTTTACTGTTTGCAGCTTATGCCAGTGACTAGCTTCTGACCCAACATCTGCACCCCAGCCCAGGACGCTGCCCACCCTCCACCTCTACCCCCAACCGCCAACTCTGGAGATTCCATTGGAGCTTCCTGGTGCCGCCAAGTGGGGCTGGGCCTAGGAGCGCCAGAGGGAGCGGTGGGGCTGGGGCGGTAGGAGCACACACTCCTTCCGCGGTAATTCCAGTTGTGTTTGGGAGCTTCCGGGCTGAGAGCGTGCCTGCAGACTTTGAGGCTTGAGGCGTTTACGCAGGTTTGAGCGTTTCCGTCCGCAGTTGCTTAAAGAGGCCGCGGTTGTGCTGGCGTGGGAGCCTCGGTCTCCGCTCTCCCCGTGGAGGGGGGTCTCGTCAGCTCCGTGAGCTGGCCCGTTCCTTGGCGCTTCTGCGTGTTAGTGGTTTCCTGAGGCCAGGCCTGTCGCTTGGTTACAGCCGCTGGTAGCTGAGAGTGTCTTTCGCAGGCGTAAACGGTGGGGGCGCGGGGGTGGCGGGGCATCTTTTGCAGGAATCTGTAAAATGCAGATTTCATTGACCAAAAGTAAAGGTGTCTTTGGAACGCAGCTAGGCTTGTCTCTTTTCGTGTTTACCGCCGCTCAGAGCACTGGCCCCATGTATTGGTTTCTCGCTGACCCCTGTGCCGCTCCTGTCGTAGGCCACTCTTTACATATTGATATCATTGGGCTGACGATGTATGTAGTTCTTTATATGTAGTGACACCCCAAGACCTCAGTATTACTGCTCAGTATTCATTTAGATTGACTCACATTTGCTTCTTTCCTTTTTTTCTCTGCATTTCTGGGCTTATGTTTGAGATCGTTTTTCTAGCTCATATATATATATATATATATATATATTTAGTGTGGTCCGCTGGGAACAAGTTCTTTGAGATTTTTGTTTCATTGAATTTGCTGTTAACCTTTTCAGACTTACTAAAAAATATTCAAAACCTAAAAGTTGAGAGTTATGTTTTATTCTGAGGGAATTTTTAGGCCTTTAAGCCCAAGAGAGAGCATCTCAAGTAACCCTGAGAGACCGTTGGGAGGGGATGCGGGGAGGAGTCAGGTTATTAGAAGTTTTGCAGCAAAGGGCAGTTGGTCTGAACATCAAAGGATTATTATTAATTAAAATAATTTTTTAAATATCCCAAGTTAAGGAATGTAGTGTTTTATTAAGTATGGGAAGATGCAGGAGTCTGGGCTCACTGAAATTTTGACTTTATCTCAGCTACCTGTGGCCAGTATCCTGTTTTCACATCTTGAGCTTCCTCAGAGCTCACCAGGTCACCATACATGGTGGCTGCAATCACTGGTGACTAGGACGTCATTGGTTATTGATACAGCAAGAAATATTTCATTTCTCACCTTCGAATTTTGAACAGTATTTTTGCTTCTAGATTGGTAGCTATTTTTTGCCAGTGTTTTGATGATGTCGTTGCATTGTCCCCTTTGCTTACTCTGTTTTGGAACTGTTATTAGTTTTGTGGCAATTTTGTCTGGCTGCTCTTCAGATTTTCTTTTTATTCTTGGTGTTCATTAGTTTCACTATGATGTGCATAGATATGATTTTCCTTGATCCTACTTCAATTTTGTAGTTTCTTAAATCTATGGGGTGATATGTACTCAGTTTGGGGGAAGTTTTAGCTCCTGAATCTTGAAATGTTGTGTCTGACCCGTTCTCTTTCTTTTCCACATAATGGATCCACATTGTCTCAGATGCTGCTGCGTCACCAGAGGCTCCCAAGTTCTCAGAGTTAAAGCACTGACAGTCTCATCTGTGCATCTGAGGGTGGGCTGGGCCCAGAGGGTAGCTCTGCTTCTCATTCAGAACTGAGATGAGATGATTCAGCCATATGTGTTTCTCATCCTTCCACTACGAGGGTACTAATGAGCATTTTCTCATGACGGTGCATTTGTGCATACATGCTAAGTTGCTCAGTCGTGTCTGACTTTTTGTGACCCCATGGACTGTAGCCAGCCAGGCTCCTCTGTCCATGGGATTCTCCAGGCAAGAATACTGGAGTGGGGTTGCCATGCCCTCCTCCAGGGAATCTTCCCGACCCAGGGATTGTACCCGAAACTCTTGTGTCTTCTGCATTGGCAGGCGGGTTCTTCACCAGTAGTGCCACCTGGGAAGCCCCACTCATGATAGTGATAGAGGCATAAATAGAAAATAGACCCTAACAAATTAGAAGTTTGAGCCCCAAGTCAAGTCAAAGGAAATAAATCCAGCCTTTGGTTGAAGGGGCTGCAAAGTTACGTGGCAACGTGTTGCTTAAGAAATGGTGTCCACATTTACATCTGCATTCAAGTATGTTGGACCCTTCACCATGGCCCAGTTATCAAGCTCTTTCCATTCTTTAAAAGTGGTACAGTGTTCAGTCTGATGTTTGCTGCCTACTGCTCTTCTCCACGACTGAAATCCCTGTCTTTGCTTTTATTTGCTGCTAATTCAGCCCTTGGTCCTTTCTGTCATACTCTGGATTTTTATTTCATTAATTTTTGCCACTTCATTATTGTCTCATTTCTGTTTCTTAACTTTCAAAATGGAATGTGTAATTCCTTGATTTTCTGATGTTCTTTTCTTCTATTATAAAAATTTAGGTTTTGAAATGCTTGTCAGTTTTCCCCCTGGAAGATGCTATAGCTTTATCCCAATGTTTCGTTGTGTATTGTTTTGTTTTTTTGTGTGTGTGTAGACTTTAACTGTCCAATTTATGGTACTTGAAATTTTTCATTCGGGTGTGTTGTTTTTAAGCAGAGTGCCTATACTGTAACTGTTGGGTGCAGAGTACAAGACATGGTAGTTGTATTGTTCAGTGTTTTTACTGAATTTCTGCCCTCAGCTCTGTCTGTTGTTGGGAGAAGTGTGTCTAAATATTCCACTTTGTTGCTGGTTTTGTCCATTACTCCTTGTTCTAACACTTTTTTACTTTATGTATTTTGAAGCACTTATATTAGATACACATATATTTTAAGTTGTTAAAAATTTTTTTCTGGTAACTTGAACATTTTGTCATTTACATCTGTTAGTGATTTTTGCCTTACAGTCTATTTGTTTAACTTTGATAGTTTAAGTCTACTATATCTTCTTCTATCTTTTATGATGAATTTTTCCGTGGTCATTTGTTTTGAGTATTTTTCTGGATTAAAACAAAAACTTCAATCTGATAATCTGTCTCTGAGCTGGTGATTTTATTTACTGTGATTGCTAAGGCATACAGATGCATTTCTATCATCAATTATTTAGTACCTTTAAATTTCTTCCATCCATTTTCTCTCAAGTAGTGATTTCTTTTTTCTATTGCTAGGTAGAAGGTAGTAAACTCCATTTCTGTGACACTTTGGCACTGACCCCTTATGCCTGTGGCTGTCTCTGATTTCTTTGTGAACCACGTAGAAACCAGAGAACATTTCATTGTTAATCATGTCCCTCATGCCTTTTCACACCATTTGTATCCAGTATTGTCTTATTTTCTTTAACCTTCCAAATGAGAAAATATTATTTGGGGGCTATCTTGTTAGTGTTATTTGGCTTTATACACAATTGGGCTTCCCTCGTGGCTCAGCTGGTAAAGAATCTGCCTGCAATGCGGGAGACCTGGGTTCAGTCCTGGGTTGGGAAGATGCCCTGGAGAAGGGAAAGGCTACCCACTCCAGTATTCGGGCCTGGAGAACTCCATAGACTGTATAGTCCCTGGGGTTGCAAGGAGTCAGACAGGACTGAGCAACTTTCACTTTCACATGTCTTAGTCTGCTCCAGCTGCTACAACAAAACATCGTAAACTAGGGGGATTAAAGAGCAGACACTCGTTTCTCATAGTTGTGTAGGCTGCACTTTCAAGATCAAGGTACCAGATGATTCATTCTCTGGCAAGCGCCCTCTTCCTGGCTTGCAGATGGTGGCCTTCTTGCCATGTCCTCACATGGCAGAGAGAGACCTCTCTGGAGTCTCATCTTCTAAGGATATTCATTCTTTTGTATCAAGGCCCAACCATTATGACCTCACGTAGCTTTATTTACTTCCTTCCTCCACATACAGTCACACCAGGAATTAGGACTTCAACTCAGGAATTTGTGGGGATACAATGCAGTCCATAGCACCACATATTAACATGTTTTTTAAAAATTGGTTCTTTCTTGCATTCCATCTTGCTCCCTGGGATTGTTTTCACTCCTCTTAATGCTTTTGGGGGAGTCCCTTTAGTAATTACTAGTCAGTGGTAAACCATTTTATTTTTTACTTATTGTAAACAGCCTTTTAGTATTCAAGGCCAAGTTACTTTCTGGTTGTTTTCTTTCAGTGCTTTCAAGTTGCCACTGCCTTGCCCTCTGCCTCCCAGTTTGAGCCCGTGCAGGGTATAACTGCTGTTCCCTTCAAGATGCGTATTTTCTCTCTGGAGGCTTTAGTAATTTTCTCTTGGTTTGCAGTCTGGACCTTTTGCTCTGAGTGTGTCTCAGAGAAGCAGGCGTGTTGTGATTGCTTGACCTGAATGTTCTTGCATCGCTTTTGGAAAATCGCCCGTTGCTCTGTTTGAACACTGCCTGCACTCTGCTTTCTCTGTCCTCTTCTGGAATCCTGCTTGTTTTCTGTATTAACTTCTCTCTTACTCTTCGTGTCTTCTAGTTTCGTCTCTGTATTTCCCACCTCTTTTAACCTCTTGGTTGCAGTGGAATCATTTGTTCAGCTCACATTCCAGTGTATTATCTCGTCATCTGTGTGCGATCTACTGTTTAATTTCTCCCTTAAGTTTTTATAAGGTTACATCACTCACTTCCGGCAGTTTCCTAATTTTTTGCCTAATATTTTTGATGGTCTTTCTTTCTTCTCCTCATGTTTTCTATGCTCTTTTATTTCTAAAAGCAGATTTATTTTGTATTACAGACCTATGATTTCCAGTGTTTGAAACTTCTGGTGATCTACTTCTGCTTACTTATTGTTTCTTGTTTTCTTGTGTCTTTTGTGAATTTTGATTTTTAGCAAATATTTATTGAGAAAATACCTTTGGGACTCTATGACTTCTGAGCTGAGTGTATATTCATTCCTTCAGAAAGGATTTTCCTTTGCTTTTGTAGGTATCACAGGGTGAAACTCATCCATTACCACTTAACATTTATCTTGTGGCTTAGGTTTATTGGAATAAACCAGTAGTGGAAATACAAGCCCCAAGTGATAATGAGAGTATCTAATTCTCAGGAAAAACTTCTCTTCATACATTTTTCTCCATGTGGAGCCAATACTGACATAGACAAGTTTCCTTGTGCAAAGAGTATCTTTTTTCCCAGTTTAGTATTTAATTTAGGGCATATCCTCTCTGAAGCTCCTCATTTATGGTTTTTGCTTTCACTTCCTCTCTCATGGAAACCCAGTGCCTTGTCTGCTGCCCAACCTGAGGCTCTAGGTGATAGAAAAAGAGCAAATATGCTGAAGCAGCTGCCAGCTTCACTCCTTGCTCACTGTATATTCTCAAGATTATTTTCTTTCCTTTCCTTACCCCCTTCTTTCTTCCTCTTCTGAAATGTTTGCATTAGCTTGGTGTACAGTTAAAAAGTATTCAGATTTTTTTTTATTCATGTGACATTTTTAAGTGGTCCGTAATAGGAGGGATTTTAGCTGACAGGGTTCTAGCTGAGAAGCGTTTTTGCAGTCCTCCCTTCGTGATGTGCCTGAGGCCCCACTGTCGAGGCTGACCATGTCTGACTAGCTGGGATGGTGCGTGGGCTTGTCACATCCTTGGATTACATGAGAGCATTTTGAATGCTTCACCATGAAGTATGATGTTTGTTTGAGGTTTCTGGTGGGTAACTTTTATTAAATTATTGACTTTTTCTGTTCCTAGGGGTCAGCATTTTTAAAAGATCGATTAGTGAATGTTAATGATGCTGTGATTATCATCCTTTACTCCTTGTTGGACATCTTTTTCTAAGACTGAGTCCTTCTTACATTTCTGGAGCAAATTGTGCTCCGTCATAACCTGTTATTATTTTAATACAGCCAGTTAGGCAGTTTTTGTATTTTGTTCACAAGTATGTTGGCCTCTAATGTTCCTTTTTTGTACTGCTTTTGTTTTGCTGTAGTATCAGTTATATGCTTGGCCTATAAAGGAATGAGTCGGAAGGAGTGTTCCATGTGCTTGAGACAGACAACAGGTGAGTGTGCTTGTTCAGAGACGGAGGCTTTGGAGTGGAACTTGTGAGTCGCTCTGTGTGTCTCAGGAGACGGGTCCTTGGCTGTGTTTGAGGGGCAAGGTTTGAAGGCTGTACTCCCTAGCTCCTCCACGTGTCTTCTTGGGGCCCATCAAGTCTAGCAGTCCAAAGAACTGGCAGCTTCATAAAGCTTCTGAAAAGCTAGAAAGCTGCCTTCTCCCTAGAATGCTGCTTTCTATTGAAGCGGCCCCTCGGTTTCTCCATTTTGTTTGTTCTTAAAGCCTACATATAGGTGACAGTTTGGGCATGCGTGTGTATCTTGCCACTTTGAAAAAAAAAAAATGCTGCTTTTATAGCCACCACAGTTTCACCTCCCCAAAGCATGTGCTCTGAGCTGCTGCTGCACTCACAAGGTGGAGCTTGCTTCCCCATGACACACCGCTCTGGGCTGCTGAGCACTGCACTTTGTTTACACGAACAAGAAAGAAAGACTTTCTGCTCTTGCTGAGACCCCCTTGTTTGTAGTTTTCTGTCACCTGCATCACACTTGCTCTTAAAGAGCACAGTGGCCACCTTAGCGATGCCACTTACAGAATAACATGTTTCCTCCCCCTCACATGAGCTCTTCCTCTCTCTGCATGAAGCTGTGAGGTCTCCAGGGCACTGTAAGCCTCTTCCTTTCAGGCCCTTCTGTCAGCTCTGGCCGACATTCTGCTGTCTACCTCCATGTAGCTGTCCAGGCCTGGCCTGGCCCTGCTCACCTTGGTTTGACCTCCTCTGTCCAGCTACGTTGTTTTTTTTTTTTGTCTTTTGGTTTTTTATTGTTTTGTTAAAATTTACTTATTCTTTTGGCTGCCCTGGGTCTTCATTGTTGTTGGTTTTTTTTTTTTCATATCAATTTTTTTTTTTTTCTGTCTCAGGTGTACATGAGTTCCCAATCTTGAACCCTCCCCCCAACCTCCCACCCCATATCAACTCTCTGGATCATCCCCGTGCACCAATCTCAAGCATCCTGTATGCTGTATCGAACATAGACTGGCGATTCATTTCTTACATGATAGTATACATGTTTCAGTGCCATTCTCCCAAATCATCCAACCCTCTCCCTCTCCCTAAGTCCAAAAGTCCATTCTATGCATCTGTGTCTCTTTTGCTCCAGCTAAGTTTTGACAGATTGTTTGTTCCTCAGTTGCTCTCCTGAAACCAAGTGTAGTTCCCTCTTGCCCTTGTGACCTTGGATTGGTGAACACCCAGACCTCATAGAGTGTTCATCACTCAGTTGCATCTGACTCCTTGTGACCCCATGGATGGCAGCTCACCAGTCTCCTCTGTCCTTGAAATTTTCTAGGCAAGAATAGTGGAGTGGGTTGCCATTTCCTTCTCCAGGGCATCTTCTGGACCTAGGGATTTAACCCGGGTTTCCCACACTGCAGGCAGGCTCTTTTAACAACTGAGCCACTAGAGGCCCTGCCATTTCAGCTCCTATCCTGGGACTGCTCCTGGGTCCTCTTGCCAGCAAGCTCTTCCTGGTCTCTGCATGGTCTCAGCCATGATCTTCTCTCTCTCTTGCCTTCAGGGCCTATTCCAAGCTGACATCATGCCCACCTTGTCTGTGCGCTCACTCTAGCAGACACCCCTGTCTTCAGCTTCACAGAGAACATGTGACTGTTTGGGAGTGAATTCTTTCATTTTCCTGGCTCCTTCCAGCATGTGAGCTTTCTGTGCACCCCTGCTTGTCCCTCTACTCGCTCACAGAAGTGTTTGCTCTCCTGCCAGGGTTTCAGCCTCTGCTTTGGATCCTGTTTCATTCTGTCTGCGCCAGCTGGGCCCTCGTCGCCTGTCCTTCACTCAACTGGCTCCCTGCTCTTCACAGATAAAGATTCCCAAGTCTTTACATTCTTGGTGTGGCATCGATGTTGACCTGTGTCTGTTTTTTCTAACTACTATCCTCTTAGAACTTCTTCCTTTCATGACTTCTAGAAAGTGTATCTATCACACTGGTGACAGCATTTTCCCCAGTTCACTTGAACTCCTCATGCTGCAATAATCTGATATCTCTCATCATCTAATCATTGAAAGTACTCTTCATCAGATCACCAAAGACTCACCAGATCCAAACCTAGGGATTCTCCGTGTTCATGGGTCTTGACGTCCCAGTCATCTTATACTGCGCTAACCGTCCTCTTGGTGAAGAGACGCCAGTGTCTGGTTGCCATGGCAACTTTTGCATAGTTGACCTCTTGCATCTCTTGCCTGCCCTAACAAAAGGGATCCTACTTAAAAGTCCTGTCCTAGGCTGAGAGTGGGGAGTCCTAGGAATGCCGCTCCTGGACGGGGCATGAGTAGGAAGGAGTGAGTGCAGTGCCTATGCTTGGAAAGGGACATGCACACAGCAGGAGCCTAACAGAAACCGGAAATTGTCAGCTGTGGAGTCACTGGCCAACACTCAGGGGCCCTTCTGGTTCAGATGCTCTAGATGTGACAGAGACAGCCCCGCTCCCTGCCTGCCCCACAGTACCCTCTTCTGGGGCCATTGAGACTCTCTGGAAGGTCCCCAGGATGCCCCAAACAGCATTCCCTGAGTCAGACCAGGTGAGGCGGGCCAGAGTATGGGAGGGAGGGGGAGGCAGGAGAGCTGCAGATGGGGCTGCACCCACCCTAGCACCCAGTCAGGGCCACAGGGGAAAGAACATTTGTTTGGGGCAGAACTGCGACTCAGCTCTCTTGCTGTCTGTACGTGGCTGCATCTCAAATGGAGGCTGGAAAAAGGCTGGAGTGTCAGCAATGGTGCTGCTGTCTAGCTGCCCAGGTTTCAGATGCTGGACAAACGCATGTGGAAGCATTTGTGAGTCCACACACCTGTGCTGGCTGGTGGGTGAAATCCATGCTTACTCAACAGAATTTCTTCTCTTCCGTCTCTTGGAGTCTGGAAGCAAGAGTTGAAGGAGAGCAGCCAAGGGGCCTCCCCTGTGAGAAGAGGGCTGTAATCAGGAGGGGGTCCTACTGCCCCACACTGAGCAGTATTTCTTCCACTCCAGAGATACCTTATGCCCAAATCATTCTGTCTCCCCCACTGACCCTGGCCCCCACAAAGGTCAGAAGTGTCTGAGGACTACTCTTCATGGGTGAGCTTCAGGCCCTGCCCTCCATCAATACCAAGGCCTCCCAAGGTGAAGAGGAGTCAAGAGTAATTGTCAGCAAAAGACAGTTACAAGGTTTGATTTCAAAGAGAAACAACGTGTAGGCAAAATTGCTATGGGGAAGGTTTGGCCTTACTCTAATTCAACCTGTGAGGTAGGGCCACATGGACTCATTCTCCCCACCCCACATCAAGGTCCCTGGAAAGTCAGACCACCATTGAGCTAATTGATGGAAAACAAATTTAATGCAACAAGTTCCAACCACCTGCAGCCAGTTGACTTCGTCACAGCAGCCTAAGGCCCAGAAGCACAGAGGCCAGTGTTAGGAAAGGCATCAGCCCAGTGCTGCTGCCCCTGCCTTGCCCGTTCAAGTAAGCATCTTCTGTGTTTTCGTGGATGACTGGTTTCTGGGTGTTGCACAGGTTGGATGTACAGCATGCCACGTACAGAAAGGGTGTGGGTTTTATGAGCACGAACGACCTGGCCATCCGCGAAAGTGTCTCATGCAACCCACAGTTCAGTGCACACTGCTTGGAAGTAAGGAAGAACCGTGGAAATATTCCTAGTGGGAAATAGGACAGAGAGATGGGGGTCTCATGAATTGAAAGCAGCAACACTAACACCATTTCTGTCTGAAGTCTGCCCAACCCTGACCCTTCTATTGCCCCTTACCAGAGCCCCACTCAAAGAGGGTGCCTGACAGGGATTTGGGACCCGTCACTGCAAAGGAAGAGGGTCAGGCCTTTGTGTTCAGAGCTGCTTTTGGGGGTGGCATGGCATCAGCTGCCACCATCTCTGACCTGTCTGCACACAGCTGTCTGCACTTGAGCCTGGCAGTCTCCATTTGGGAATGCATAGGTTCCCTGGACCTCAACTTCTCAAACATGGTTGCTCAGGCCTTTGTGACCACAGAAGAGACACACGGGAGCAAGGGGCACCTGCCCATCCTGGCCACTGCCCAGGGCTTGGAGCTGGCCTCTCAAGGAGCCACTCCTGCGGCCTGGGTGTAACTGCTGTGACTGTGAGCCTGCTGCTGGCACAGCTCAGCACTGGGGACATGGCCCGTCTTCTGACTTCACCTCCTCCCATATTTCACTGTGCAGTCATCTTTCCACACTAAGTTACCAAGTCCATGTGAGGCTGCAGTGGGGCTTAGGCCTCAACTGACTCAGTAGCCCACATGCTTCTTGGAACATGGAAGCCCCAGAAGTGGCTGATGAATGGGAAGTGAATTCTCCAGGCCAGACATGGCCACTGTTGGGAGAGAGTTCTTCATGAGGCCAGAAGTGCTTGGGGGAGTTACAGATGGCAGAGCAGCGGTCTCCAAATGTTTTAAAGCACGCATCCTCTTTTCAGGACATATTTTAATCCCTGATTATGTACATCTTTTGTAAAAGCTATTCTTGGTCAGACATTGAAGTCATTAAGGCTCAACTGCTCACCTAGAAGTGAATGAAAAGAACTCTCCATTACTTTCTCCCTGCACCTCAGTATTTCAGTCTGGCCGGCGGTTGCTGCGTGCCGCCCTGCATCGGCTCTGCTGTTACTTAGGTAAGCTGAGTCTCCTCAGGGCTTCCTGGCACTCCTGGCTTCACAGAACTTTGCTCTTCACATTTTAAAAAGGGATCATTTTTATGTTAGTTATTCTTTATTGAGAAAACTCGACAGGCCCTAAGTCCTGAAAGCGTTCTACTGACCTGGGTGTGGAGCCCCACTGGGACCCAGGACACTTACTCACGGCGGCAGAGATACAATAGGTAGAGCCACTGTCACAGTTTTGTGGTGATTCACAGTCGAAATTGCCCTCCTGCTCACAAACATGACACCTCAGGGTAGCACCTGAAAGGAGGAATAAAAAGAAAGCGGAATGTGGCAGCCCTCAGATCCCATCAGAGCAACACCTGCCATCCCCTCCTTCCTCTGAGTGAGGACAGAGCCCTGGGTCCATCCATCTTTCTGGCACCTCACAGCCTGCCCCATGCTGCAAGCTCCTCCTCTCCTCTCTGGGCTTCTCTCGTGTGCCCACTGGATGTGTCTCACAGACCCACACCACACCCATAGCATGAACACAGACGAGCACAGACCCTCACCCCGGAGACATGCATACTCACACTGCCATATGGAAACAGCCGAGTCCCTGCCTCCCGCAACCCCCACTCGGGCCATGACCACATCACCACACGTCACTGGCACCGCACGTTAGCTGCTCTAGAGAAAGAAGCCCCATGGCTGTGGAGTCTGCGCCCACGCACCCTTCCCACCTACCTTCCTGGCTGACCCTACTGCCTCCAGTCCCTAGCTCCACGCTCCTTGGCCTGAGACCCTGTGTCCTGCCTGACCCAGGAGCCGAGGCGGCCCACTATTGGGTCTGTGTCAGGGCAGGACTTGGTCCTGGGGAAGAAGCTGATCACACCTCAGCAGCTCTCCATTTTCAGAGACAGCCCAGAAGGCTCGAAGATGGCTGGTTCAGGCTTGGCCTCCAGCCCAACCATCCCCGGGAAGGTAGGGCCATGGCAGGGAGAGCTGGGTGCTAGGCAATAAAACCAGCCATCCCTGCTTGCCCTTGAGGACCCCACATCAAGAGGCTCCCCCACTCTGTATTCATATCGGCTGACCACCCTCCTAAGGCTGTCTTGCCCACTGAACTCTCTGGGCTACAACTGCCTGGAGCCACCTGGGGCCATGACCACCCTGTGTCCGCACAGGCATACCAGACCTCCTCCTCCCAGCCCAGGAGGCTCAGGGCCAGAACTGACCTTGTCTTCCAGACACAGTGAGATTGCTCTCCACCCGTGGCAGGCCCAAGACCAGAAGCAAAGCAAGGAGGATTATCATTTCCAGTGATGCTTTTCCTGGACATGAGGAACAAGCAGGGCCACTTGGTCAGCCCTGTGGCTCCAGAGTTAGATTTGACCCCTGTTCATCTAGTACCATTCAGAGCACTCCCCACTGGTCACTGGGGCAGACCCTCTTCTCATCCATGGGCCAGGGGCTGGGTGTGGCCTCTCAATGCTGATGGGGGGGAGGCTGTCACCACCACCACCACCAAGTCCCCTCTGTCCCCAGGGACCCCACCACTCCCTGGAACTCTGCATTCATTCACCCATGCCCCAGCAACCTGGCTTGGCATGTGTTCCTGCCGCAGCTCCCCCAAGGCAGTACCGGGTATCCCCCCCCTGATTTGAACTCCTGTTCTCTTACGGGACACCAAGGGGTACTCTCCCACCCAGCGCTACCGCCCTTCCTCCTCCCTCTTCATCTTCCTCTCTATCCATGGCCAGGTCTTCACTGGTGCAGCCTGACCCCAGGGTACAGGAAGGCTTGGCTACCCCTGCACTGCCCAGCCCAGCCTTACTGCCCAGATCGGTGCTGAGGCTAGCCCTCTCTCTCACAAGGCCTGCCAGCCTTATGCCCTTATGCACTTATACCTGGCTGCTTTCTGAGCTCCCCATTCCTGCTCCTTCCCCAGGTTCCACACCCTACCTTCACCCTGCTATCTGGCAGGTGGGGGGCAACAAGCCTCTGTTAGCGCAGTCAACACCTTTGCAGGAATTCTGGATTTTTACAGCAGTGGAGCACGCCATTGCCTGGATGTAGGACAGTGCATTTTCAGAGCCTCTTTTGATGAGCCTTTGTGTTGTCTGCCATGTGTTGTACTAGAAATAAAGCTGCAATTGTCCGTAGTGTTATTTCTTACAAGTGCAGGTACACTGGAAAGTTTCCCAGAAATAAGACTAACAGTCACAAGTTTGATGTATTTGCAACGTAGATGCACTTGCCCAACAGTTCATCAGTTTTCTCCATGAGTGCCTGTTCCCACAGTATCATCAAAAAAGGGTACATTCCTATCCATCCTTTGGGTTTTCACCAATCTGGTAGGTAAAAATAGTATCCTGATAATTAACAATCAGAATTAATTATGGGTGACATTAAGTTTTTGCATTCAGATAGATGTCTGCATTCCTTTTTCTGTGCTTTCAAGTCTGTTATCCAAATACACTGTGACCCTAATCTATTGTCTGCCATAAAAACTGTTTTTCCTATTTGATATAGGTCTTGGTATTAATGCCAAGCAGAAGTGGTTATGCCAAGCTTTTCAAGGTTAAAGATAAATAGAGCCAGATGCTAAAGTGGTAAGGATGGATTTTAATCAGGAGCATTCTACTTCAGTGGGAAAAAGAGTTTTCACGAGGGGAACTCCACTTGAATTTGCACAGGAGTGACTGGGCATTTTAAAGGAAGAGTGAGGGAGTAGGGAGGTGGTGAGCAGGGCTCAGTGGAGTCAGGGAAGTGAAAGTTACAAAAGCAGGAAGGCAGGGTTGGTCCCTGTGAAACCTACCTGGGTTTGCTAACTGGCACATACCAAAGTTAAGCACCATCCTCCACGGAGGCTGGAAAAGGGGCCCTTCTTTGCAGAACACAGTTCTTCAGGAAGGGATTTAAGGCTAGGGTTTGGGGCAGGAGGGAGACTTGGATCATCCTAGGGATGTGGCCTTCAGTTGTTAGAAGGCACTTGGTGTCTGCTCTAGTCTTTACAGACCAAGCTTGAGGCCTAGTGGATAAAGGGCCCAGAGGAGCCTGGCTGCAGTTAGTCAGGAGAGGAGCTTTACCACCACCTTTTATTTTATGATTCTGGATTTTGAAACCAGAACAGTTTCAAAATCCAGAACCATAGTTCTGCTAGTTGGAGAAACCTTCCCCCCTACATCTGATCTCAGAAACTAAGCAGAGTCAGGCCTGGTCAGCATTTGGATGGGAGAAAACTTCCCTCAAACGATGTTATAAATGAATTCTCTCATATTTTCTTCTGATAGCTTTATCAGAAGTTTGTTTGTTTTTTTCCTTTCTCTTTTAACATTTGAATCTTTGATCCATTTGGGACTTACCCTTCAGTGTTGTATTTTTTCAGACGATGGATGATGTAAGTTATCTCAACATCATTAATCATAATGTCCACCTCATCTACTGCCAATTTGGAAGCCCTTTCATCATGTATTTGGATTCCAGATGCACCTGATGCTCTTTGTGGGTTGTCTGCTTTCAGTTACTTTGTCTGTCCATTCACACACCAGAACTACAGTTTTGGTGTCTGGGTCCACAGCCCACCTCTGAAAGTGGGGGAGGCCCTCACCATACCTTTCAGAATTTGTTGTTGATTGATTCTTTTCTTGTCTGGTTAGGAAGTAGAAAGCCAAATGAGAACCTGTATTAACTCTAGCAACCACAAACACAACAACAGCAAGAAGAGAAAACCAGAAAGCTGAATTTGCAATGTCACCAGGTAAACAGAAATCCGAAGAGTAGCAAGCCCTAAAAAAGTGGAATGATATGCTGTGTTCCCAGATCAGAAGACTTACTACTGCTGTCAGTTCTCCCTAAATTGATCTGTAGATTTAACACAATCTCAGTCAAATTTCTCAGAGATATATTTTCAATATAGAAATAATCAACTGGGATTCTAAAATTTAAGTAGGAAAGTGAAAGATCTAGAATAGCCAAAAGAATTTGGAGATAGAAGCACCAAGGACTTACACTACTTGATTTTGAGACTTACTAGAAAGCTATGATAACCAAGGACAGTGTGATGCTGCAGAAAGCTTAGACATACAGTCAATAGAATGGAATAAAGAGTTGAGAAGTAGACCTACCCATGTGTGACTGACTGATTTTAGACAAAGGTGACAAGCAAAAGAACGCAATGAAGAAATGGCCTCTTCTGTGACAAATAATGCTGAGACCTTTGAACAAACAGATGCAAAAATGATGCCCCCAAATGCAAAAAAGAAAAACATAAACATGACTTTCCCTTTGAAAAGTGAATAATGAAAGTGTTTGTCACTCAGTTGTGTCCAACTCTTTGTGATCCCCCATGGACTGTAGCCTTCCAGGCTTCTCCATGAAATTCTCCAGGCAAGAATACTATAGTGGGTAGTCATTTCCTTCTCCAGGAGTCTTCCTGACCCAGGGATTGAACCCAGGTCTCTTGCATTCCAGGCAGATTCTTTACCATCTGAGCCACAAGGGAAGCCCTGACTTTCCCTTTGCCTCATCATACACAAAAATCCACTTCAATGGATTATAGATATAACTATAAGCTATAAAACTTATCTAAATACAAATCTAGATGACTTTTAGAGAAAAACAGGAATAATGTTTTCAATCTTAGGTTAGTCAAAGAATTTTTCAGTTCAGTTCAGTTTGGTTGCTCAGTCATGTCCAACTCTTTGCAACTCCATGGACTACATTTAGTACACCAGGCCTCCCTGTCCATCACCACCTCCTGGAGTTTACTCAAACTCATGTCCATTGAGTCGGTGATGCTATCCTACCATCTCATCCTTTGTCATCCCCTTCTCTCATCTTCAATATTTCCCAGCATCAGGATCTTTCCCAATGAGTCAGTTCTTCGCATGAGGTGGCCAAAGTATTGGAGTTTCAGCTTCAGCATCAGTCCTTCCAATGAATATTCAGGGCTGATTTCCTTTAGGATGGACTGGCTGGATCTCCTTGAAGTCCAAGGGACTCCCAAGAGTCTTCTCCAACACCACAGTTCAAAAGCATCAATTCTTCAGCATTCAGCTTTCTTTATAGTCCAACTCGCACATCCCTGCATGACTACTGGAAAAACCACAGCTTTTACTAGATGGACCCTTGTTGGTTAAGTAACGTCTCTGCTTTTTAATATGCTGTCTAGGTTGGTCATAACTATTCTTCCACGGAGCAAGTGTCTCGTAATTTCAGAGCTGCAGTCACCATCTGCAGTGATTTTGGAGCCCCCAAAAGATAAAAGTCTGTCACTGTTTCCACTGTTTTCCCATCTACTTGCCATGAAGTGATGGAACCAGATGCCATGATCTTAGTTTTCTGACTGTTGAGTTTTAAGCCAACTTTTTCACTCTCCTCTTTCACTTTCATCAAGAGGCTCTTTAGTTCTTCTTCTCCAGGCAAGAATACTATAGTGGGTAGTCATTTCCTTCTCCAGGGGTCTTCCTGACCCAGGGTGGTGTCATAAGGGTGGTGTCACCTGGGTATCTGAGGTTATTGATATTTTCCCCAGCAATCTTGATTCCAGCTTGTGCTTCATCCAGCCTGGCATTTGCATGATTGCTGTGCATATAAGTTAAATAAGCAGGGTGACAATGTACAGCCTTGATGTAATCCTTTCCCAATTTGCAACCAGTCTGTTGTTCCATGTCTGGCTCTAACTGTTGCTTCTTGACTTGCATACAGATTTCTCAAGAGGCAGGTCAGGTGGTCTGGTATTCCCACATCTGTAAAAATTTTCCAGAGTTTGTTGTGGTCCACACAGTCAAAGGTTTTGGCATAGTCAATTAAGCAGAAGTAAATATTTTTCTGGAAGTCTCTTGCTTTTTTGATGATCCAACAGATGTTGGATGTTGACTTTTTAGATAAGATGTATAAAGCATGAATCACACGAGCAAAACTGCTACAGTTTGTAGGGGAAATAATGCTGATGCCTGTAGTTAACTTTGAAAAGAATCCAAAAGATAAAGTGAATTAATGCATTGTTACACAGATGGATAGATATGTGGGAAAACTAGTAAAATGTTAAGGTGGACAAGGTGGTGAGCTTCCCAGGTGACACAGTGGTAATGAACTGCCTGCTAATGCAGGAGACACAAGAGACACAGGTTCAACCCTGGCTTGGGAAGATCCCCTGGAGGAGGAAATGACAACCTACTCCAATATTCTTGCCTGAAAAATTCCATGGACAGAGGAGCCTGGCAGGCTGCATGGAGTCACAAAGAGCAATGACTGAACAATTAACACTTTCACTTGCTTATACCGAACAGAGTTGGACACAACTGAACACACACACACACACACACACACACCCTTGCACTCACTGTAAACTATTTCAACATTACTGCCTCAGATAATTTATATAAAATGCCAGGGATTTAAAATGTGCTCTACAGGGAATTCCTTGTTGGTACAGTCATTAGGACTCCATGCTTTCACTGCCATGGGCCCACGTTCAATTCTTCATCAAATAACTAAGATGCAGCCAGCCAGGTGACATGGCCAAAATTTTTTTTTTTTTCAAAAAATTTTTTAAATTTTAAATGTGTTCTATGTTTTTTTAGTCCAGATTTAACCCATTATGAGAATCATGGCATAGGGCAGAAACTATTTGAACAAGAGTCTTAATTCACCTTCTCAGTTAAAAATTAAAGATCCAGAATTTGACTGCCTAACCCTGGGTGTAGAAATCTAAGGCTTCTGCAACATATAGGTTAAATGGGCTAGGAGTGATACTTAGAATGTTTTAACATTGCCACTCACAGTCTTACAAGCTATAGTAACTTATATGTGGGTAGAAAAAGGATTAAGAACGTCATTAAATGAATGAGAATTAAAACAGGTGGCCTTTTGCATTGCTTCACTTGTCCCTGATATGGCAAAGACTATCCAAGAAGAAAAACAGCTCATGGGGGACTTGGTCTATGAGGCCAACTTAGCTAACACCTTCTCCCAATTCAGGAAAAAGTTATATTCTTTGGAAATGGGACTCATCACATACTGAGTTTTCCCACAGAGGTGTTTGAATTTGCCAGCATATGTGAAAAATCGAGTGTGATGGATCTCAAGAATGAAAATGATTCGATTTAGTGATAATACTATGATAATACTATAATATGATGTATTATAGTATGATAATACTATAATACTACGTTGATAATACCATGTGGATGAGTTCCCTCCAAGAAAAGTATGATAAAGAACCTTATTTGGTGCCAACTGGAAAGAAATCATCTGAGTCTCCGGAAAAAAGATCCTGGAGATTACTCAAGATCCTGGATTATTGTGACACCAGCCCCTTCCCATTTTAGCTCCAGACATTACAAAAGGTTGTAAAAGGCAAAGTTCAGCAGCATCCCATAATGTCATTTTCCTTCTCTTTTGGTACCACTAGCTTGGCAAAGAAAGTGATGACCTGGTCAAATCTCTGTGCTGGTCGTCCACTGATGGTGTTGACTAACAGAAATTTAACAGAAAAGTCATACCTATGAATTGCTTTTAGCAGGAAATACCTGATCCTCCTAGGGGGTGTGATTTAAATCAATGTGGACTCTGTAGGTGACGGGTATATGAGTTGGGGAGCCTCGAGACTCAAAGTCGGAGATACTTGGTGGGTTCCCAGGTCACCCATCCCCAGATGATGATGGATGGCCCTGGTGGTGGTTGAAAGGACACCCACAGGAAGGGCTGCCATGTAGGTAGGGGAAGCCATGGGACCCCAGTAGAGGGAGGCATGTGGTCAGAACGGATGGGGATGGTGGCAGTTGAATCTGCCATTCTGTTTTCACGAGGAAGGGGCCAAACTACAGAATCTGCAGACACTGACCTGAGACTGAGTCCAAGCCTGAAGTGCTGGGTCAACCACCCTACCTCCTGCCTGGAACTTTTGGAACCTTCCAGCCACCTCCCATCTGTTCCCCCATCCAGCTGTAACCCGCCTGCCGTCTCCTGCCCAGGTTTTGTGAAGACATTCGGGAACCTTCCACGTCTTTCTCCCCTCCAACCCTTCAGGGTCCTGCCCAGACCTTCTAGAAACGTCTCCATGTGCCTTGTCCTTCCCAGGCCTCCCCAGCCTTACCCGAGACCCCATGTCCCGGAGGACCTTTTGGAGTCGTCTTCAGCCCCCCCTATTCTGTGAAGACCTTCTGGAATCTTCCTGGATACTCGCGTCCTGCCAAGAACTGTGGAAACTTCCCCACACCCGTGTCCCAGCCAGACTTTGGGATTTCCTCTTCCTCTGACCCGCTCCCAAACCGCCCCCAACCTTGTCTTGTCTAAACCTACTGGAACCTTCCAGGACACGAACTCCAGTAGGATCCCACACGAAGCTGCAGGTGTGTGAAGAGAAGTTGCTTAGGCTCCGCAACCAGACTCAACCCGGAAGTACTGAGCGGCGTCTCCCATCAGGCTTTGCGCGGCTTCCAGAAGGTTTCGCAGCGCTCGCAGGTGCGAGTGGCCCCAGGGGCAGTCTCAGAGCGCCTGGCGGAGGTAGATGCCCGAAAGTGTTAGAGGACATGGAGTGGGGAGATGGTTCCAGAAGGTCTGGGCAGGAGCAGGGGTGGCGGGGCAGGTTCATGCCGTGACATACCCCAGCATCACAAGTCTCCCATGACTGACAATACTAGCGTTCCTTCTCTGTTACAGTGAAACTGAGGGAGAATCATTACTCAAGAGTGGACCAACAAATCCCCGAATTCTCAGTAACTAGTCCTAAACCAATTACACAGAAGAGAGGCCCCAGCGGAAACTGGGTAACAGTAAGGTCTAAAGGATTGTGAGGTTATCACAAGTTAAAGGTGTAGGGAAAGGAGCGGAAAGGGTGCTTAGTGAAAATATATCATTTTACAGGCATCTCGTAGAAGAGAAAACAGGGTGAAAATTTTCTCAGCCACCATTCAGGAAGTTAGATAAGAATAGATTACCTACCCAAAGAAATGAAGGAAATACAAAGAGGAGAGGAGAAATGAACAAGGGGTAAACACACAAAGCCAAAGTTGGTTATCTGGAGGCATTCAAAGTACTGGTGAAACAGAAGAGACAACAAAGAAAAATACTCATTCCCAGTATCAGAAATGGAAAGGGAGGCATCAATCAGCTGTCATCGATCTTATAAAGAAAATGAGTGGCTGCATGAGTAGGCTTCCTATAATAAATGTCACATTCCTGATGAAATGTACTAAAACCTGAAGAACATTGGGAACCAAAGCTGACTCACAATGAGACTGCCGGCTGAAATAATCAGACTCTTTTTGAAAAACTAGGTACCAGGTCTTCTATCGAAGTTAAATCCTTGAAACAGTAGAAAGGTAACCAAGCTTATGAATGCTAAGTCCAAAATGAGTAAAGATAAATCTACAAATTCAATGCAGTTTCAGTAAAAGTTTCAACAGGTGCTGTGTGTGTGTGTGTGTGTGTGTGTGTGTGTGTGTGTCTGTTTGACATGTGCATGAAATTGATTCCAAATATTCAAATGTTTCAGAAACGGAAAGGGCTAGGAGTAGCCAAGGCAATATACTGGGAGAAGAAAAGTGCTGGAGGACTTGAGCGCCCAACTGCCAAGATATTTCTATCTTCTCACTTATTGAGAGAGTATGGTGTGGGCTCAGGGTTGAAAAACAGACCAATAGAGGAGAAAGCAAAGTCAGAAAGCACAAATATCCAGTTACAGGCTTTCTGATGAGGCTGCCCCTGCCTTGGCATGGGGAAACGTTCTTGTGTGCCTTGATGAGTGGTGGATAGACGAGATTTTATACGTGGGTACCACACAAAAGACGCAGTTCAGAACATTTGTGGATATCAATGAATCCTCAGAAAGGAAAAAGGGAAATGTACAAAGCTATCCTAGTGTCCGTTGGAAAATTAAGAATATACAAAATTGACAAAAATATTGCTGGTCGCATAAGAAAAAGTGATACATGACATTATGTAAAAATTCACAACATCTGCTGTTCTACTGACAAGACAGTGCAAACCCAAGAGAAAGCATGTAACACTGATCTCCTTAACACTGGTATTCAGAATATAGAACTTCTTCCCTACCAACTGGTAACTAAAATAGCAGATCATCCAATAGAAATTTGAGAGAAAGGTGTAAAGGCAGTTTACCAGATAGGAAATCTGTGAGGGTACTAAATACAAGAGAAGTGGCTGAACACAATTTCTCTTGGAGCAAATGCAACTTGAAACTGCAATATAATTACCCCAACGGGGATGATTAAATATTCAAAGACAACCATACCATGTGTTGGTGACATTTTGAAGTGTGTGGGCTCCTGAGGAGTACAAATAGGTACAATCAGTGGAAATGTCTTCCACAGCTCCTGCCAAAGCAATACTTAGGCATATCAGAGCCCCCAAATTACCACTCCTGTGCACTCAGCTCCTGAAATGCTCGCTCAAGACAAGGTCACACCTCAAGACAAGGACAAGCACATTCACTGCAGCACTACCTGGGATAGATTACAACCAGAACCAGCCTTAATGTCTGCCAATCATGTTGAAAAATAAACTGTCTTCATCAGAGCATACAACTGTGAGAGTGAAGAACATACAACCACACACACAACCACACACACATACAACATACACAAAGACAGGGACTCATATCACAAACATCAGTAGAGAAGAAAAGGCAGCGACAAAAACTCGCAAAGCAGGATTTCATTGTTAGTGGTTCAAAAGCAGACAAACTCATGTATAGGCTAAGGAACCCAGCCCCTTTCTTCTTACAGTTGCCCGTGTCTGCTTCTACTACTTGAATAGAGGGATGTGGGGAGGAATTTGGGGCTCTCCACCCAGTTCAGTTTCCTGAGATGGATTCTGGTAGGAGCTTACATGCATTTGGTGAAAATCCGTAAAGCTGTCCACATAGTGTTATGCACTTTGCATAGAATGTTGAATTTTACAGGCCCCTCTGATGAACAGGGCAGAGGGGAAAGTTCTGGGAGGTGACCAAAGCCCAGGGCATCCATCTCCTCCTCGAAAATGGGAATAGTGACACCAGTATGCACCTTCTGGGAAAGCTGCCAGGGGATGGTGAGACAACTCATGACCCCAAACTATGGATCCCACAAGCACAGGGAGGGCTCCAGCTGTGTGCCTGCTGGGTCCCTGGGATAGTGGGAAACCCACAATCACACTCCTGTCATAGATTTTCCCCACCCTTGGAGCTCATGTTCCTGGAGGAAAGGATGTGGGCCCCAAGCACAGACCCCATGGAGTGGGGCAGGGACCTCTCACCTTTCTGATTCAGTAGGGGCTTATAGGCCACCCTCTCACTCCCTGCCAATGACCCTGTCTTCTGGGTTCCCTGCTCCTCAGTTGGACCAGCCAGGCCAGACAGAGAGGGCCTTGGCCACTAACTGCCCTGGACGTGAGTATGCCAGTGGGGTCTTTGCATCACCTAAGTGCCCCTGTGGGGACTGCAAGCCCCTGTTGGGAGGGACCTTGACTGGCTCCTGCCTCCACCCCTGGACCCAGCATCTGGCCCAGGCAAGAGAAGCCATAACCCGGGGCTGCAGGAGGTGAGAGCCCAGCCCTTCCCTCTGCTCCCCGTTCTGGTCCTTGTAGAAGAGAGACAAACATACCCAAGGTCTCCTTTCATCCCTTGCGAAGATAAGGCACCCATCCATCTTGTGCCTGGAGGAGGGGGGGCCTCTTGCCCCCACCGCTGCCCCTTTGGCTCCCCACTGCAACCCTGCCCTGCTCCCAAGAGCCACCCACCAGCAGGCCTGCGTCAGTGCCTGACCTAGCACCATCCATCTCCCTCCACACNCTTGCGAAGATAAGGCACCCATCCATCTTGTGCCTGGAGGAGGGGGGGCCTCTTGCCCCCACCGCTGCCCCTTTGGCTCCCCACTGCAACCCTGCCCTGCTCCCAAGAGCCACCCACCAGCAGGCCTGCGTCAGTGCCTGACCTAGCACCATCCATCTCCCTCCACACGCTGGAGCCCTCAACCTGAGCATCGCCCTGGGCTTCCTGGTCTGGCCCAGAGCCAGTCTGGCCTGTGACGTGATCAGATCACCTGGGAGAGCAGGCCTGGTGAGATAAAAGGAAGGGGCTGAGGGGGCGGGGAGCAACAGGATGGCACTGTAGGCAAAGGCCAGGGTGCATCTGGCAGGGCCCTGGCTGTCCCTGCATGGGACACGCCCACTGGGCACCAGAGCCGCTGCAGCCCCCAAGGCGGTGCTGCCCTTCGAAGCCATGCCCCAGTGTCCTGGCAACAAGTGGATGCGGATGCTGCAGATCTGGAAGGAGCAGGGCTCTGAGAACATGCACTTGGACATGCACCAGACCTTCCAGGAGCTGGGGCCCATTTTCAGGTAAAGCTCTTCCCGCTCACCTCAGCGAGAACACCCTCAAGTTCTGTCCCCCTTGGTGGCTGAATCCTACTGGGCCAGGGCTGTGCCACATCCCACCACCCACATCCCAACAGGCCACCCGGGCCATGGGGAAGGGCCAGGCAGGGGGCTCCTTGGGGCAGGTGTGGGCCTGGGCCACGGCAGACTGGGGCCTTCAGTGAGCAGGAGCCCTGAGCGGCTCGCCGCTAGGAGCACAGAACGCAGACCCCAGAGGAGGGGAAGCTTCAGTGAGACTGCGGGAGGGCCCACCTGCTCTGAGCCAGTGCCTGGCTGTGTGGAGCAGGGACCAAGCAGGACACGGCCCCCCAGCAGGCCACGGAGCTCTGCCCCACAGGTATGACGTGGGAGGGAGACACATGGTATTCGTGATGCTGCCTGAGGACGTGGAGAAGCTGCAGCAGGCGGACAGCCGTCATCCCCAGCGGATGCTCCTGGAGCCCTGGCTGCCTACCGACAGGCTCGCGGGCACAAGTATGGTGTGTTCTTGCTGTGAGGGCCAGTGGAGGTGTGGAGGGAGGGGCTGGGGGGCCTGGGTGCAGAGAGCATGTGGGACGGGGAAGGCCTCTAAGCCAGCCTGCCTGGGGCCCACCTGATTGGGTGGGGAAAGGGTGCCCACTGGCTCCAGATTGGGCCCATGCCCCAGGCAACCAGTGTGCCCTGGAGCCGGGTAAGGGGTGGGCCACGGTGGGGACCCTCCCTGCGGGGCCAGAGGAGGGAGGGTGACGCCTGCAGAGGCCTCTGAGGGGCCTGCCGGTGGGATGCACATCTCCCTTCCTCCAGCCCCACAGGCCTTGCCAGCAGCCCCCCATGGGGACTGGGCCCTGTGTGGGGAACACCAGGAGAGGCACGACTGGATTCTGCCACAAGGGACAGGGGCTGTGCGGGGAGGGGAGCAGGCAGGCAGCTTGGCAGAGGCCTCGTCCACTCTGGGGCACGGTGAGAGCAAGCTGGGCCAGCTCCCAGGGCTCGGCCTCCTTCCTCTCAGAAGAAGCCTCCAGGCCCAGAGGGGGCCCGGATGGGACCCGGAGGGGAGGTGTGTATGGCAGGCAGGGGGCCTGCGAGTCTGCAGACACCCCGGCAGCAGTCTCAGCCAGAAGGCCCCGTCTCAGCCTGGGTGAAGTACCCGACGCTGCCCCAAGGAAAGAGGTGCCGCCATGATCCCAACGGGGTCAGCCTGCCCCTGAGGACCAGCAGGTGGCTTCCTGTCTGGCCCTTTTCTCTCTGGAGAGAGGAAGGTGGGGTGCAGGACGGGGCCACTGCTGACTGACACCCTGACGCTCCGCTCCCTGCTCTACAGCAACGGGCCCCAGTGGCATTTGGACCGACTGCGGCTGAACCCAGACGTGCTCTCGCTGCCAGCCCTGCTGAAGTACACGCCCTTGGTGGATGGCGTGGCCAGGGACTTCTCCCAGACCCTGAAGGTGAGGGTGCTGCAGAATGCTCGGGGGAGTCTGACCCTGGACATTGCGCCCAGCGTCTTCCGCTACACCATCGAAGGTGTGGGCTGGGGAGGCGGGTGCACCTCAGGGTGTAGGGGGAGCCTGCCCTGAGGCCCGGGCTGCCCCAGGCTCAGGAACCCCTCCTCCCGCAGCCAGCACCTTAGTCCTTTACGGAGAGCGGCTTGGCCTCTTGACCCAGCAACCGAACCCTGAGAGCCTGAACTTTATCCACGCGCTGGAGGCCATGTTCAAGTCCACCGTGCAGCTCATGTTTGTGCCCAGGCGCCTGTCACGGTGGACCAGCACCAGCATGTGGAGGGAGCATTTTGAGNCCCGGGCTGCCCCAGGCTCAGGAACCCCTCCTCCCGCAGCCAGCACCTTAGTCCTTTACGGAGAGCGGCTTGGCCTCTTGACCCAGCAACCGAACCCTGAGAGCCTGAACTTTATCCACGCGCTGGAGGCCATGTTCAAGTCCACCGTGCAGCTCATGTTTGTGCCCAGGCGCCTGTCACGGTGGACCAGCACCAGCATGTGGAGGGAGCATTTTGAGTCCTGGGACTACATCTTCCAGTATGGTGAGGGCTGGAGCCCAGGCAGTGCGGTGACTAGGGCCCCCGGAGCCCCCTCCGCTCACCACAGTCGAGGAAGGACTGAGGTCCTGGGAGGGGCTTGTGGCTGCGATATGGTTGTCGGCAGTGATGCTGCCTGGGCGGGCCTGAGAACTGGGGCAGGACGTGGAGACTTGGTGGCAAGGAGGGTAAAGGGCAGGAGGATGACAAAGAGCCGTGCTTCCCAGCGCCAGACCCAGGGCTTCTGTCGCTGTGCATCCTGCAGCCAACAGAGCCATCCGGAGAATCTATCAGGAGCNGGGCCTGAGAACTGGGGCAGGACGTGGAGACTTGGCGGCAAGGAGGGTAAAGGGCAGGAGGATGACAAAGAGCCGTGCTTCCCAGCGCCAGACCCAGGGCTTCTGTCGCTGTGCATCCTGCAGCCAACAGAGCCATCCGGAGAATCTATCAGGAGCTGGCCCTCGGCCACCCGTGGCACTACAGCGGCATCGTGGCAGAGCTGCTGATGCGAGCAGACATGACCCTGGATACCATCAAGGCCAACACGATCGACCTCACTGCTGGGAGTGTGGACACGGTCAGGCCACCACCCGGCCCTTCCCATAGACCGGGAGCTCTCCTGCCTCCAGGCTGCCTCCACCCACGGCAAATGCCTCCTTCACGCCCCTCCCCAATCTATGCCTCCAGCTTCCCTAAGGGAAGGCGTCTGTGGTGACCCACATGGGAAACCAGGCTCCAGACAGAGTGTAGAGTGGCCGGAGACCTGGGTACCTGGAGCATCAGAGGTCCCCGGGGCCCTGGGGGGAGGGGAAGGGCCGAGGTCCGGCTGCAGGGTCACACTAGAGACCTGTTCCAGGGACAGAGATGATCCTTTGGAGGTGACAGGCTAATGAGAAGGGCAGCAAGAGGCTCCAGTGTGTGTGGGAGAGAGCAGGTGGCAGGGAAGCCAGCCCAGGGGACGGGCCAGGCCCAGGGTGTGCAGTGCAGCTGAAGCGTCCTGCCTCTAGACCGAGCCTCCCTCTGCCAGCATCTCTGAGGGCCAGGCGCCCAGGCCCTGAGCAGAGGCGCAGGGTCGTAGTGGAGACACTCCCTGAGCCGGGGCTCTGATGCAGCCATAAGGTGAGAGAGGGTGGGGCAGGCATGTGCCTGCTCTGGGAAGGCTTCCTGGAGGAGGAGGGCTTTCACTGAAATTGGAGGAACCACACAAAGAGGAGGCCTGGAGGGCAGCAGGCCAGGCCCTGCAAGAGCCGGCAGTGAGGAAAGGCCATGAACCTGAGTGGAGGGAACAGGGCAAGTGGACAGAGGAGGGCAGACAGGGTGAGGGACCCTGTCAGGAAGGGCCTTGCACACTTGTCTCCCAGGCTAGAGGAAGCCAGTGTGGGGAGTGTCTCGCTCAGGCATCCGGTCCCTCAAGGGCCACAGGGCAGAGAGCAGCATGGACTACAGCTCAGGTAGCCGCGAAAGGCCAGATCTGCACGGCAGGGGATGCCAGGGGCAGGTTACCTTGGGGATGACATTTAGGAGATACCAAGCTGCCCAGGTCTCCGGCTGGATAGTGATCATCTCTCTTTGCACAATGAAAATGATCCAGGAGGAGGAAACGGTTGGGAGTCTAAGCGGCCAGTTCCTGTTAGGATCTTGTGAACGGACCTGCCTGTGGATGCCCAGGTGGACCTCAGCTCCTCAACTCTCCCCACTGAGTAGTTGCCAAGAGTGAGCCCCTCCTGGATCCAGGGGAGGAAGAGAACCTCAGGTTCTGAGGTGGCCACAGAAGGCCTGCGTCTCAGTGATGTTGGGGATGCCTCCCCTGAGGGGTTCAGGGAAAGCCGATGAGCTGGTTTTAGAATCTCCAGGACTCCGGGCTATGGGCTTTTTGGTCTCCGAGCATGCAGGTCCCCTGCCTCAGGGGACTACCATCTTTCTGGGAGGGGCTCGGGAGTGGAGGGGCACAGCCTATGCAGAGGTCTGAGCCCTGACCCTCTCCGCCCACTGCAGACAGCCTTCCCCTTGCTGATGACTCTCTTTGAGCTGGCTCGCAACCCAGAGGTGCAGCAGGCCCTGCGCCAGGAGAGCCTGGTGGCTGAGGCCCGGATCTCAGAAAATCCCCAGAGAGCCACCACGGAGCTGCCTTTGTTGCGGGCGGCCCTCAAGGAGACCTTGAGGTAAGCGAGGTGGACCTGGACTGCCCCGTGGCCGTGGCCCTGGCCCCGTGTCTGCAAGCCCTCTTGCTGGGCTTGACGACCACAACTGGGGCTGACAGCTCCTTTGCCCAGGGGTGCATCCCCCTGTACCTTCTCTTCTTCTCCCTGGAGGGAGGCTGGTGCTTCTTCCTCCAGGATCCCACCTCAGTGTCCAGGGGCCCTCGTCAGTCATGTCCTCGTTGGCCTGGGGAACTTTGGCTAACTCGGGAGATGCAAGGAAGGAGCGCCTCAGGATCTGCGGTTCCCAGTGCCAGGAGTGATGACTGAGGGCCCAGGCCTGGGGGTTGCCCTCAGGCTGTGTGCACTGGGCTAGGAAGGCTGCAGAGGGTGTCCGGGGCCCGGTCACAGCTGAGGACCCTGCTGGATGCCCCTGTGCGCAGGCTCTACCCCGTGGGTATCACCTTGGAGCGGCAAGTGAGCTCGGACCTGGTGCTGCAGAACTACCACATCCCGGCCGGGGTGAGTGAGGCCCTGGAGCCCCGCCAACCTTCACCCAGGGGCCAGCTGACATCGGCCCCTTCCCGTTGCCTGCAGACGCTGGTGAAGGTCCTACTCTATTCCCTGGGTCGAAACCCCGCCGTGTTCTCCAGGCCCGAGAGCTATCACCCCCAGCGCTGGCTGGACCGCCAGGGCTCTGGAAGCAGGTTCCCGCACCTGGCCTTTGGCTTTGGCGTGCGTCAGTGCCTAGGGCGGCGTGTGGCCGAGGTGGAGATGCTGCTTCTTCTGCACCATGTAAGGGGGCCGCAAGGGGCGCGGGTGGGCAGCCTGGCTGAGGACCCCTGGCTTAGTCCTGGGGCGCCCAGTCTCAGGGCCCTTGAAGGCAGGGCAGGCTGGGCCAGGTGGAACCCTGCCTCTGTCCTAGGTGCTGAAGAACTTCCTGGTGGAGACACTGGTGCAAGAGGACATAAAGATGGTCTACCGCTTCATACTGATGCCCTCTACCCTTCCCCTCTTCACCTTCCGGGCCATCCAGTAGTCCTGTCAGCACACTGTTGGGCCACTCATGCTGCAAGCCCCTCTGCTGGACCCCAGGAACCCCTCTTTTCTCCTATCCCCTGCCAGCACTTTGCACTCATGGAACAGCACAGGCCCCCGCGGGTCAGACTTGCCGGCCTGTGCAGAAAGGCCAGGGCAGAGCTGGGGATGAACCTTGGTGGCAGGTCCTGGGCACATGCCCAGTCCCACCAGCTCTTTCTCCAGCAAGGGGCGCTGTCTTTGACCCCACTCACCCAAGCACTAGCCCCAGGCCCCACATGTGGCCATCCAAGCGATGGGCCTCAGACCACACCCTCTGCCTCCCTGTCCACTCTTTCTACTGCCTGTGCTAAACTCTGCTCCCATGCAAGAGCTGAAAACTTGGGCGTGCCCTTTCCTGATGGCTGCCATTTCAAGTGCCGTCCCCTTTGCCTCCAGTGCTCTGGCATGGACTTGACTTCAAGCTGGGTTGTTATCTGTCTACCTAGCCTTTTGGGCTCATCCTGGCAGTGCTGGTTCTCTGCGATTGTGGCTGAAGTGCCCAGCCCAGGCCTGGACAGGCAGGTCGGGAGTCAAGTTTCCTAGAACAGATGCTGCCAAAAGCCAACCTGGACATCAGGGTCAATGATACTCATCTGAGAGCAGGAGGTGCCGGGGTCCAGTCGGCGAGGAAAAATTCATTTATTCAGAAATATAAGATTAGATTAGGAAATAATAGTATAGTAGGAAAATTAAGTGGAGAAAAGAGGCTGAATAACTTGGTTTATGTGGAAAGCCAATAAAACCTCGAGACAAGAGGTTTACACCATCTACGTTGGGCCACCGGCGTCCACTTGAATATCTAAGAGTGCCCCACCTTGGGCTCCCTTTTGCGTGGATCTTAGAAGCCAGGACAAGTAAGTAGACATGGCGAGCCTCCACACCCCAGATGGGAATTCAGCCAGAAATTAAAGAGGGAAACACAGGGGAAGCCAGTCCAGCAACTGGCCCCGGCCCCTATTATCCTTCAAGGCCTTTTATACATTGTTTGATTGTACATAGAGATCAAGGTGTAATACAGATTTATGCAGTGTTAGCAGCCCAAACTCATCCAAAACCAGGCTTTTCTCTCTGCATACCTAGTTGTATACACAAGCCTTAGGTGATTTACGTCATCTTCAGGCCCAAAGGGCCAATTAACATTTTATGGCTCTTTTCTGATAAGGGTTTGTTAACCAGAAGACTTATTTGTGTTAAAAGTGTTGTTCTTCCCAAAGTCTGGTGCCATTTTCAGAAAGCACTAAATAAAGTTACATNACTTGTGATGCTGGGGTATGTCACGGCATGAACCTGCCCCGCCACCCCTGCTCCTGCCCAGACCTTCTGGAACCATCTCCCCGTTCCGTGTCCTTTACCACTTTCGGGCATCTACCTCCGCCAGGCGCTCTGAGACTGCCTCTGAGGGCGCTCCGAGCGGGGCGAAACCTTCTGGAAGCCGCGCAAAGCCCGCTGGGAGATGCCGCTCAGTGCTTCCGGGTGGAGTGTGGGCGCTGAGCCTGAGCAACCCGTCCGACTCACACACCCGCGGCGGTTGCACTACCTATAGCCTGTGGAACCCCTTGGAGGTCTTGTCCGGGAAGGTGCCTGAAGGTTTGGACAAGACGAGGGTGGGGTCGGGAGGCAGTGGAAAGGAAATTCCACGGTCTGGCTGGGACACGGAGGCGGGGAAGTTCCACGGTTCTTGGCAGGACATGAGTATCAGGGAAGATTCTGGAAGGTCTTCGCAGAGAACGGGAACTGAAGGTTCCAGAAGGTCTGCCAGCACATGGGATTCCCCCGGGGAACGTTGGGGACGCCTGGAAAGGACGTGGAGCGTCGAGACGTTTGTCTCAGCACACAACAGTTGTAGCACAGAACAAGATGACGAGTGGAGAGTGGAGTGAGGGGCTTGTGGAGGAGATAGGTCTCCGGAGCTCTGGGCCGGACACCGGAAGTGTTGATGCTTCTGGAAGGTTGGGCAACGAGCGGGAGGTGGGGGCTGTGCTACAGGCCCAGAGTCGGCCTGAGATCAGTGTCGGCAGATTCTGGGATTTGGCCCTGGGCCCTAGAACAAGGTTGCGGGATCCTGCTGGCGCCGCTCACACCGCGGAACCCCAGAGCACCCCGTGCCCCTGGGGTGCCCCAGTCCGTCTAGCAGCCTCGGCGCTGGGGACAGGAACCTCAACCTGACACATAGCACTCCCTCCCCTTTCCATTCTCGGCTCATTTTGCTTTCAGGTCCTTCGTTTCGGGTTGGATTGGCCGTCACGTTCTTGAGTTTTGAGATGGAACATGGGACCCCGGGTCTGCAGCATTTCTGACGTATGCTTGTCTCCCTACTTTTCCTGCCGGGTCTTGAGGCTGTTTAGGTCTCGTTTTGTTCTGTAATATTTTTATTATCTTGGTGCCCCAAATAGGTTGTGTTTTCTATGGGGAATGAAGGGGGTGGGAAGTAGGGAGCGCATTATTATTTTGGAACTGTGTTCTTAGTTTGCAGACAGGGGAGGTGACTCCTATCTTGCTTAATATCCCTGTAGTTAGGAATGGTAGTCTGATTGAGGTTCACGGTCCCTTACGGACATGAAACCACCATCCTCCTTCATCTCTTATGGTCTCTTTTCCTGTTATCGTTTTTGCCTTCAAGTTCACACTGACTGATGCGAATGGGGCCGTTTCCACATCTCAGTTCTGTTACACCCTCTGCTTTGGGCTCTAGTTTCATGTGCTTTGTTTCTCACTGGGGTGTGCAGTTAACATGTCCTGTGGTGGGACCTGCTGGTAAGTAGACAGGGGAACTCTTCTTGTGTTGAAGCATATTCATTTTACCTTCATTTTTGAAGTATCATTTCCCTTCATTAGAGTAGAGGTCCTGGTGCACAGTGTCTTCACTCTACAGCATTTGGAAGCGATTAACCCTGAGTACTGTGGAAAGACCTGACATGGCTGCTGCCCGGAGGTACTGCCTGGGTTTCTTCTGGGTCACATTCAGATTGTCCCTGACTAAGAATCGTTTTCCACTGTTCAGCTGTGGTCTGTCCAAGAGTGATCTTCCTTGTGAAAGGTTTCCTATTGACCTGCCACACTGAACTTTTTGGGCTGTGGGCTGATGCCCCAAGTCATCTTGGGAAATTGTTATGTCTGGCATTATTTCTTCAGAGATTGGCTCTCTTTGTCCTCTCATTCTAGGACTCTGGTTGTGTGGATACTAGGTGTGGGACTCTGACCTATGAGTCCCGCTTTGGCACTTGTGTTCATTCCTTTGTTTTCGTTTCTCTGGGTATCAGTTTGGATATTTTGTGTAAACCTTTCCACACATTTCCTATTGCTCTGTTATGTAGCATCTGCTTATCTGTTTGTCCCATTCAGTGAGTTTTCATTTTCAGATATTTTGTGTTTCTTAGGATGTTCATTTCTTTCTCCTTCTGGAGGTTGTAATGCCTTCTAGGTTCCTTTGCCTGGTCTAATCAAGTTGATGTCAGCCCTAGTAACAGAAGGAAAACCAATTTAATTTTGTATGTATGGAGGTCCCACAGCTATAGGACTTAAGAAGCAATCACAGGAAGCTGTTTATGTAACCTTTTAGATAAAGAATTATTAGAGAACAATTTATAAGAAAGAGGGATTTTTTTTTTGTTTATGCCCCCATTCAGTCTCAGTATCTCCCTGTCTTCAACCAAAAGGATGCTGTCCAATCCTGCTCACATAGGTGGAATATCTTCCCCTGGGAGTTTTGGTCTTCCTTTCAGGGAAACAAAGTAGGGTCAGAGCGGGTCCTCTTGTACTGAGTGTTTCTTAAGTCTTATTAAACCAAAATAACCATTATCTAGAGTTGGTATGTTTTGTCGAGGCCTGCTCGAGCCCTCTTAGTGTCTTCTTCACCTTAACCTGGAATGTTTACATGTTAAAGCTGAGGTGGTAGGTCTCCTCATTTTTCATTGAATTACACTCTTAGTCTTGAAGAGAGGTCAGGTAAGTAAGTGTGTCTCGTCCTAGGATGCAGTGATGCAGGTGACGTTCTAAGTTAGCCCTAGATTGTGGGAGACGCTGGGTATTTAATGAGGCATTGGNTGTATGTATGGAGGCCCCACAGCTATAGGACCTAAGAAGCAATCACAGGAAGCTGTTTATGTAACCTTTCAGATAAAGAATTAATTATTAGAGAACAATTTATAAGAAAGAGGGATTTTTCCTTGTGATACCACATTAACGAAGAAGTAACAAATTTTGTTTATGCCCCTGTTCAGTCTCAGTATTTCCCTGTCTTAGACCAAAAGGATGCTGTCCAATCCTGCTCACATAGATGGAATACCTTCCCCTGGGAGTTTTGCCTCTTTCTCTCAGTGAAACAAAGTAGGGTCAGAGTGTGTCCTCTTGTACTGGGTGTTTCTTCAGTTCAGTTCAGTCGCTCAGTTGTGTCTGACTCTTTGCAACGCCAGGCCTCCCTGTCCATCACCAGCTCCCAGGGTTCACTCAGACTCAAGTCCATCGAGTCGGTGATGCCATGCTGCCATCTCATCCTCTGTCATCCCCTTCTCCTCCTGCCCCCAATCCCTCCCGGCATCAGTCTTTTCCAATGAGTCAACTCTTTGCTTGAGGTGGTCAAAGTACTGGAGTTTCAGCTTTAGCATCATTCCTTCTGAAGAAATCCCAGGGTTGATCTTCAAAATGGACTGATTGCATCTCCTTGCAGTCCAAGGGACTCTCAAGAGTCTTCTCCAACACCACAGTTCAAAAGCATCACTTCTTTGGCGCTCAGCTCCCTTCACAGTCCAACTCTCACAGCCATACATGACACTGGAAAAACTATACCCTTGACTAGATGGACCTTTGTTGGCAAAGTAATGTCTCTGCTTTTGAATATGCTATCTAGGTTGGGTGTTTCTTAAGTCATATTAAACCAAAGTAATCATTATGCAGAGTTGGGGTATTTTCTGGAGGCCTGCTCGAGCCCTCTTAGTGTCCTGTTCACCTTAACCTGGAATGTTCACACGTTAAAGCTGAGGTAGTAGCTCTCCCGATTTTTCATTGAATTCCACTCTTAGTCTTGAACAGAGGTCAGGTAAGTAACTGTGTCTCATTCTAGGTTACAGTGATGCAGGTGACGTTCTAAGTTAGCCCTAGATTGTGGGAGACGCTGGGTATTTAATGAGGCATTGGCATGAAACAATAGGAATTAACGGTGAATGAAGGGAGCCAGTGGTAAACCAGTTTCTGAGTGTTGAGGGCGGCCAACATAGCAGAGCTCTCATATCAGATTTGAAGTGTTTACCTGGAGGGCAGGCGGTGGCGAATTGACAGATTTTCCTGGTTTGCAGTTAGAAGATCTTGAGTGATGGTCCTGAGTGGCCCACATGGCAACAGCGACCAGGACTGTCTATACATGAGCTGCTATGGCAACTTCTGAAAAGTTTAGACAGAGTTGTCCACCTGTGTTGCATGGCTTTCAAAAAAGGGCAGCTTTAGTTCTTAATGACCGCAAATCAACAGGGGGAGAGGAAAACGGGAAATTTTAGTTTGGAAGGATGTAGCCAAATTTTGAGGGAACAGGACTAGAAGAATTCAGGGTTTAGTCCAGTTTACAGTTCAGAAACATAACCTAAAAGGTAGGCAGCAGAAGTAGAACCTGATATTCATTCAGCGATATTACCAAAACAATTTTTTCTCTCCTCGGTTACCCCCATTTCTGTTGGAGACAACCATAGCGAGAATGTGTTTGCCAGTTAGTCTAGTTGCAATCAACTTGGATTGATCATTCCAATGAGTAGAACAAGACTAGAGGTTGACCATGTAGAATTTAAAACACTGTTTGCTGGAACATTTCACGAGGAGTGACTGATTGGACTTCTAAAGCTCGCTCAAGGCTAAGGAGCCAGATCAGATAATTGCCATCAGACGTTGTCTGCAATAACTAAGGTTTGGGTGAATTTGTCCTTTCTCGAGGGTCCCAGACCATCCTGAGGTTCCTGTGCTTGTCAGGAAGTGACCTTCCTTAGTGACCTGGGAAGACTGCCAGAAGCCTGTAAGCAAGCTGGGTGTGTGCTCAGTCGCTCTGGAACGGGCGACTCTTTGCAGTCCCCTGGACTGTGGCTCTCCAGGCTCCTCTGTTCATGGAATTTCCCAGGCAAGAATACTGAAGTGGATTGTCATTTCCTTCTCCGGGGGATCGTCCTGACCCAGGAATCAAACACACATCTCCTGCGTTGGCAGGTGGATTCTTGTCCTCTGAGCCACCGAGGAAGCCTCATGATCNGTGTGTGCTCAGTCGCTCTGGAACGGGCGACTCTTTGCAGTCCCCTGGACTGTGGCTCTCCAGGCTCCTCTGTTCATGGAATTTCCCAGGCAAGAATACTGAAGTGGATTGTCATTTCCTTCTCCGGGGGATCGTCCTGACCCAGGAATCAAACACACATCTCCTGCGTTGGCAGGTGGATTCTTGTCCTCTGAGCCACCGAGGAAGCCTCATGATCATCTCTAGTTCCATCCATCTCTGTTGCTGAAGATGGCATTATTTAGCTCTTTTTGTGGCTGAGTAATGTTGCATCATCTTTTTCACCTCTTCCTTTGTCAATGGACATTTAGGCTGCTTCCATGTCTTAGCTATTGTAAATAGTGCAGCAGTAATCATTAGGGTACATGTGTCTCTTTGACCTACGGTTTTCTGGTAAGATCTATGCCCAGAAGGGGGATTGCAGGATGATATGCAGCTGTGATATTCACCGTTTAGGGAACCTCCATTCTGTTCTCCCGAGTGGCTGCACCAATTTACATTCCCATCAACAGTACAGGAGGCTTCCATTTTCCCCACACCACCCCAGCATGTATTATCTGTAGATTTTTGTATGATGGCCCTTCTGATGAGTGTGATGTGATATTTCTTCACTAGAGTTTTGGTTTCCATTTCTCTAATAATTAGTGATATTGACCATCTTTCATGTGGTCTGTTGGCCACCTTTGCTTATTTATTTTTTGATAAATGCCTATGTGGGTCTTCAACTCATTTTTCATTTTTTAATATCTGTATTGTGATGTTGATTCTGTTTGTACATTTTGGAGATTAACCCACTGTCTGTCTCATTATTTGCAAATGTTTTCTCCCATTCTCTAGATTGTCTTTTCGTTTTGTTTATGGCTTCCGTTGCCTGGCAAAAGCTTTTAGGTTTAATTTGGCCTGGTTTGTTTAATTTTTTTTTCATTTCCATTACTCTAGTGGACAGATCCACAAGGTATTGCTGTGATTAATGTCAAAAGTGTCCTGCCTGTGTTTTCTTCTGGAAGTTTTATAATGTCTGGTCTTATATTTAGGTCATGAATACATTTCGAATTTATGTTGGTATATGGTATGAGTAAATGTTCTCACTCCATTCTTTTACGTGTAACTGTCCCGTTTACCCAGCACTGCTTCGTCAAGAGACTGTCTTTGTCTATTTCATATTCTTGCCTCTCTTGCTGTACATTAATTTACCGTAGGTGCATGGCTTTATTTCAGGATTTTCATCCTTTTCCACTGATCTGTATTTCTCTTCTTCTGCCAGTACCTTGCTCTTTCTGAGGACTGTCTGTAGCTTTGAAGTATGGCTACAGTCGGGAGTGTGGGAAGTCTGGAAGTGTGATTCCTCCAGCTCCACTATTCTTTCTGAAGATTGATTTGGCTGTTCCAAAACTTTTATATTTCCATGCAGATTTCAAATATTTTTTGTTCTACTTCTCTGAGAAATACCATTAGTAGTTTTCTAGGGATTGTATTGAATACATATATGGTTCTGGGTATGAGAGTCAATTTGACAATATTGATTCCTCCAAAGCAAGAACTTGGTCATTTCTTTCCGTCTGTTTGTGTCATCTCTGATTTCTTCCATCAGAGTTACAGCTTTCAAAGTAGAGGTCTTTTGTCTCCTTAGGTATGTTTATTAGGATTTTCATTCTCATTTTTCTCACTGTTGTTATTTTTTTGACTGCATGGGGTCTTAGTTCCTGTGCNAACTGTCTGGTTTGCCCAGCACTGCTTTGTCAAGAGACTGTCTTTCTCTATTTTATATTCTTGCCTCTTTCGCTATACATTAATTTACCGTAGGTGCATGGCTTTACTTCAGGATTTTTATCATTTTCCACTGATCTGTATTTCTCTTTTTCTGCCAGTACCTTACTCTTTCTGAGGACTGTCTGTGAATTTGAAGTATGGCTACAGTCAGGAGTGTGGGAAGTCTGGAAGTGTGATTCCTCCAGCTCCACTATTCTTTCTGAAGATTGATTTGGCTGTTCCAGAACTTTTATATTTCCATGCAGATTTCAAATATGTTTTGTTCTAGTTCTCTGAGAAATACAATTAGTAATTTTCTAGGGATTGTATTGAATACATATATGGTTCTGGGTATGAGAGTCAATTTGACAATATTGATTACTCCAAAGCAAGAACTTGGTCATTTCTTTCCCTCTCTTTGTGTCATCTCTGATTTCTTCCATCAGAGTTACAGCTTTCAAAGTAGAGGTCTTTTGTCTCTTTAGGTATGTTTATTCTTAGGATTTTCATTCTCATTTTTCTCACTGTTGTTATTTTTTTGACTGCATGGGGTCTTAGTTCCTGTGCAGACTTTTCTCTAGTTGCATCAAGGGGGGCTACTCTCTAGCTGTGGTACGTGGGCTTCTCATTACACTGGAATCTGTTCTTACAGAGCTTGGGCCCTTGGTCTGGAGGAGTTCAGTAGTTGCCACTCCTGGTCGCTCGATCACAGGCGCAGTAATTGTGGCACACACGGGCTTAGCTGTTGCGCGGCATGCGGGATCTTCCTGGACCTGGAATGGAACTGGTGTCTCCTTGCACAGGCAGGTGGACCGTTTACTCCGTAAGCCACCAGGGAAGCCCTGATGTGTCAGTGTCTTTTTTTTTTTTTAGCTTCTTTTCTTATTAAAGGATAATAGCTTTACAGAATTTTG
The DNA here is from genome assembly GCA_006410615.1 of Neotragus moschatus. Classification (NCBI taxonomy): domain Eukaryota; kingdom Metazoa; phylum Chordata; class Mammalia; order Artiodactyla; family Bovidae; genus Neotragus; species Neotragus moschatus. The sequence goes on from SJYA01002009.1 coordinate 269,477, forward strand.
CTGTTTTCTGTCAAACCTCAACATCAATCAGCCGTCGGTTTACATATATCCCCTTCCTTTGGAAACTGCCTCCCACCTCCCTCCCCATCCCACCCCTCTAGGTTGATACAGAGCCCCTGTTTGAGTTTCCCCAGCCATACAGCAAATACACATTGGCTGTTGATTTTACATATGGTAATGTAAGTTTCCATGTTACTCTTTCCATACATCTTACCCTCTTCTCTCCCGATGTCCATGAGTCTATTCTCTATGTCTGTTTCTCTGTTGCTGCCCTGTAAAAAGTTCTTCAGTACCATTTTTCTAGATTCCATGTATATGGGTTAGGATATGATCCTTATCTATTTCTTTCTGACGCACTTCACTCTGTATAATAGATTCTAAGTTCATCCACTCATCAGAACTGACTCAAATATGTTCTTTTAATGGCTGGATAATATTCCATTGTGTATATGTACCACAACTTCTTTCTCCATTCATCTGTCGATGGACATCTAGGTTGCTTCCATGTTCTAGCTATTGTAAATAGTGCTGCAGTGAACACTGGGACACATGTGTCTGTTTCAATTTTGGTTTCCTCAGGGTTCACGCCTGAGGAAGGAGTGGCATTGCTGGGTCATAGAGTGACTTCATTCCTAGTGTTTTAAGGAATCTCCATACCGTCTTTCATAGTGGCTGTATCAATTTAAATGCCACCAGCAGTGCAAGAGCGTTCCCTTTTCTCCACACCCTCTCCAGTATTTATTGTTTGCAGACTTTTGATGATGGCCATTCTGAGTGGTGTGAGGTGATATCTCAGTGTAGTTTTGCTTTGCATGTCTCTAACAATGAGCGATATTGAGCATCTTTTCATGTGTTTGTTAGCCATCTGTATGTCTTCTTTGGAGAAATGTCTGTTTAGTTCTTTTTCCCACTTCTTGACTGGGTTGTTTGTTTTTCTGGTATTGAGTTGTATGGGCTGCTTGTATATTTTGGAAATTAATCCTTTTTCAGTTGTTTCATTTGCTGTTGTTTTCTTTCCATTCTGAGGGTTGTCTTTTCACCTTGCTTATAGTTTCCTTTTGGAGAAGGTAATGGCAACCCACTCCAGTATTCTTGCCTGTAAAATCTCATGGGTGGAGGAGCCTGGTAAGTTGCAGTCCATGGGGTCGCTCAGAGTCAGGCATGACTGAGCGACTTCACTTTCACTTTTCACTTTCATGCATTGGAGAAGAAACTGGCAACCCACTCCAGTGTTCTTGCCTGGAGAATCCTGGGGACGTGGGAGCCTTTCTCTGTGCAAAAGGCTTTCAGTTTAATGAGGTCCCACATGGTTACTTTTGTTTTTATTTCTGTTAGTCTAGGAGGTGGGTCATAGAGCATCTTGCTTTGATTTATGTCATCAGGTGTTGTGCCTGTGTTTTCCTCTAAGAGTTTTATAGTTTCTGGTCTTACATTTAGGTCTTTAATCCATTCTGAGTTTATCTTTGTCTGTGGTGTGAGGAAGTGTGCTAATTTCATTCTTTTACCTGTAGCTGTCCAGTTTTCCAGCACCATTTATCGGAGAGGCTGTTTTGCTCCCTTTCTATATTCTTACTTCCTTTGTTAAAAAATACCCGTAGGTGCATGGGTTTATTTCTAGGCTTACTATCTTGTTCCATTGGTCTATATTTCTGTTTTTGTGCCAGTACCATACTGTCTCAATGACTGTGGCTTTGTAGTATAATCTGAAATCAGGAAGGTTGATTCCTCCAGCTTCATTCTTCTTTCTCAAGACTGCTTTTGCAACTCGGGGTCTTTTGTGTTTCCGTATGAATTGTGACATTTGTTGTTCTAGTTCTGTGAAAAAGTGCCATTGGTAATTTGGTAGGGATCACAGCGAATGTGTAGTTTGTGTTTAGTAGTACAGTCATTTTCACAATATTGATTCTTCCTCCCCAGGAACATGGAATATCTCTCCATCTGTTTATGTTATCTTTGATTTCTTTCATCAGTGTCTTGTAATTTTAGGTATGGAGTTTTTTTGTCTCTTTAGGTAAGTTTATTCCCAGATACTTAATTCTTTTTGCTGCAATGGTGAATGGGATTGATTCCTTAATTTCTCTTTCTGATTTTTTCATTGTTAGTATATAAAAATGCAAATGATTTCTGTGTATTAATTTTGTATCCTGGAACTTTGCTAAATTTACTGATTAGCTGTAGTAATTTTCTGATACTATCTTTAGGGTTTTCTATGTAGAGTTTTATGTCATCTGCAGACAGTGAGAGCTTTACTTCTTTTCCTATCTGTTTCTTTTCATTTTTTTTTTTTTTCCTTTTCTGAATGCTGTAGCTAGGACTTCCAAAACTATGTTGAATAATAGTGGTGAAATTGGACACCCTTGTCTTATTCCTGATCTTAGGGGAAATGCTTTCATTTTTTCACCATTGGGAATAATGTTTGCTGTAAGTTTATCATATATGGCCTTTACTATGTGGAGGTTGGTTCCTTCTGTGCCCATTTCTTGAAGAGTTTTAGTCATAAATGGGTGCTGAATTTTGTCAAAGACTTTTTCTGCTTCTATTGAGATGATCATATGATTTTTGTCTTTCAGTTTGTTAATATAGGGTGTATCACATTGATTTGCATATATTGAAGGATCTTTGCATCCCTGGAATAAACCCAACTTGATCACGGTGTATGAGCTTTTGATGTGTTGCTGAATTCTGTTTGCTAATATTTTGTTGAGGATTTTTGCATCTGTGTTCATTGGCCGGCAGTTTTCTTCTTTTGTCTTATCTTTATCTGGTTTTGGTATCAGGGTGATGTTGGTCTCCTAGAATGAGTTTGGAAGTGTTCCTTCCTCTGCAATGTTTTGAAATCATTTTAGAAGAANGTTGCTGAATTCTGTTTGCTAATATTTTGTTGAGGATTTTTGCATCTGTGTTCATTGGCCGGCAGTTTTCTTCTTTTGTCTTATCTTTATCTGGTTTTGGTATCAGGGTGATGTTGGTCTCCTAGAATGAGTTTGGAAGTGTTCCTTCCTCTGCAATGTTTTGAAATCATTTTAGAAGAATAGGCATTAGCTCTTCTCTAAATGTTTGATCAATTCTCCTGTGAAGCCATCTGGCCCTGGGCTTTTGTGTTTTGGGAGATTTTTGATCACAGCTTCAGTTTCAGTGCTTGTTTCTAGGTTGTTCATAATTTCTGTTTCTTCGTGGTTCAGTCTTGGAAGATTGAAGTTTTCTAAGAATCTGTCCATTTCTTCCAGGTTATCCATTTTATTGCCATATAGTTGTTCATAATCATCTCTTATAATTCTTTGTATTTCTGCATTGTCTGTTGTAACCTCTGCTTTTTCATTCTAATTTAGTTAATTTGATTCTCCTCTTTTTCTTTCTTGTTGCGTCTGGCTAAAGGTTTCTCGATTCTGTTTATCTTCTCAAAGAACCAGCTCTCAGTTTTGTTAATCTTTACTATTGTTTCTTTCACTTCGTTTTCACTTATTTCTGCTCAGATCTTTATGATTTCTTTCCTTCTGCTAATTCTTGGGGTTGTTCTGTTCTTCTTTTCCCAGTTGTTTTAGGTGTAAAGTTAGGTTGTCTATTCGAGGTTTCTCTTATTTCTTGAGGGAGAATTGTCTTGCTATAAACTTCCCTCTTAGAACTGCATTTGCTGCATCCCATAGGTTTTGATTGTGTTTTCATTGTCATTTGTTTCCAGAAATTTCTTGATTTCCCTTTTGGTTTCTTCAGTAACCTCTTGGTTATTTAGAAACGTGTTGCTCATCTCGGAGTGTTTGTGTTTCTTATAGTTGTTTTTTTTTTTTTTCTTTTTGTAATTGATATCTAGTCTCAAGTGTCATACTTGGAGAAGATGCTTCTTACAGTTTCAATATTCTTAAATTTACTGAGGTTTGATTTGTGACCCAAGATGTGGTCTATCCCAGAGAGTGTTCCATGTGCCCTTGAGAGGAAGGTGTAGTCTTTTGCATTTGGATGGAATGTCCTGAAGCTATCAAGGATATCTATCTCATCTAATGTATCATTTAANAAGTGTCATACTTGGAGAAGATGCTTCTTACAGTTTCAATATTCTTAAATTTACTGAGGTTTGATTTGTGACCCAAGATGTGGTCTATCCCAGAGAGTGTTCCATGTGCCCTTGAGAGGAAGGTGTAGTCTTTTGCATTTGGATGGAATGTCCTGAAGCTATCAAGGATATCTATCTCATCTAATGTATCATTTAAGACTTGTGTTTTCTTATTAATTTTCTGTTTTGATGATCTGTCCATTGGTGAGAGGGGTGTTAGAGTCTCCTAGTATTCTTCTGTTACTGTCAATTTCTCCTTTTATGTGTGTTAGTTTTTGTCTTATGTATTGAGGTGCTCCAATGTTGCGTGCATAGATATTTACAATTGTTATGTCTTCCTCTTGGATTTAGCCCTTGATCATTATGTAGTGTCCTTCCCCACAAGGAAATGTTTCAGACGCAGGCACTCCTGGTGCTGGGGGGCTTTCCCTCCAGCAAAAGCTGGTGTGTGGGCTCGGGTGACAAACCGCAGGGCCTCCTCTTTAGTAATGTGGGGCCATGTGATGCCCAGTCCCTGGGAGACATGATGGCATGTGGTCCATGCTTCCTAGGACAGGCACTGGGCTTCCGGCTTCTTCTCCACTAGTTCCTCTGCTCTTGTCACCACCCTCTACGTTTGTCTCAGAGCTCATACAAGTTAGAAGTACCTGAATGGAGCATGTTCCAGCTCTTCACATAGGTCAGCCTTGAGATCGGTACACCACAGGGAATCAGGGGACCCATGTGGAGTGTGAGGGCCACATGGAGACAGCCCAAGACCTCTCTGAGCCTCGTGCTCTGCCTGATGGAGAGCAGGAGCATGTCTTCATCTAGGATGAAGGCTTGAGCGGGGCGAAGCCACTGTGTGTGGGAAAGGGTTGCAAGCCCATCACTGCCCAGAGCCATGCTCAGCCGAGGGCCAGAGGTGCTGGAAGGTGGGAAGGGTGGCCGAAACTTGTACTGTTCAGATGAGAGACCAGAAGTGGCTACAAGAGCCTCACACTTGCTGACTTGTGCCCTGGCTTTCCTCACCTACAGGTTCAAGCCCCCGCAGGGATGATGCTCCTCTTTGCCTTCCTCCTCTTCATGGGATGGCCACTGGGCTTCGTTGAGCCCTGTGAGTATCAGTGCTTCTGTTTCTTGAAAAGGATGAGACTTGACTTAATTGGGGTCATTTTAAGGGTCTGAATGGAATTTTCACCATTTTAGCCAGCTGAGATCTCCATCTTAGCAATTGTGCAGTTGGTGAGCACAGGGTGTCCAGGAGCAGGGGGAGGATAAGGGGGGAGGGAGGCTCCCTTAAGGACCAGTGGACGCAGGGGCTGCAGGGTGGGAATCTCCAGCTGTGGCCCTTCTTGATTGGAACAGGCGGGCATGGCTGGGTGCAGGGAACTCAGGGAGGCTTTGGCCCCTTATGACTACAGGCTCTGCGTGAAAAGGTGGGTCCATCAACAGAGCAGAGGCTCACACACCTGGCAGCTGGGAGCTTTCCTGAGAACCTGTCTCTGAGAAGAAGAAAACTCCTGGGTGTACCTGGCATCCTGGTGTCCAGGAAGCTCGTGTTGCCCAGGCTCAGAGCCCACTGAGGACTGAGCTGTGCAGCCTCAGGGAGTCCTTGAGGCTGAGGTAGGGGGCCGGTTGCTGGGCAGATGCAGTGAGTGGCAATGAAGGAAGACTCTGACTCTGCTCTCTTTTATCTAGGGACCTTTAACGTACAATGCCATGAGTGTGTGGTGAAAAACACCTTCCATTGTCCAAATACTAGAAGGTGTCCTTAAGATATTAGGTGCTATATTACTGTCTCCATGCATAAATACCAGATTACCTTGTTACTCTTAAACGAGGCACCCCGTCTAGGCAGTTTCAGGGGATAGGGCCACTCTTTTCTCTTTCTGTACCCATCCTGAGAGCATGTTTCTAGGGCGAGGCTCAGCCCCAGAGATAAATAGCTTGCCACGTGGGCACTTGTGTCCACAAGTATCCTGCCTTGTCTCCAGGGGCTGGAAGGACTGCTTCTACCCAAGGCCTCCACTCCTTGGCCATCCCTGGTCAAGTAGGTAGATTCCCCAGTGCAGCTTAGGCAATTCCTTTTTTCCCACAGGAGTGTGGTCCTCTGGCAAAGTTTTACAACAAAGCAGGCCCAAAACGTGGATGCACCTTAGATCCCTCAGGAAAGTGCTTATAATACAAAGAGCTGCTGAAAAAGGGCCATGGTGACTGCAGACTATCAGCGGAAGGTCATACTATAAGGGCTTTGTGGTTGAGGGTCTGTGTGATCTTTTGGACATCAGCAAAAACATATTTCCTGGTCTCCATTCCTTTCTGGGTCCCTAGATTCCTTATGACAGATAATGAACAGATAATTAACAAATAATAAATTCCTTTGTATAGCTTCCTTACAAGGGACTGTAAAATTACTTAGGGAGGCCAGATGCCTAGCTAAGTTGGCAGTGTAGATGGAAAATCATCTCCAGGTGAAATTGTTTATGGAGTAATGAAAATTTTAGTGGACTTGAATGTTCTTGCTTACTTAAAAAGTTTAGACTTTCCTGGTGGTCCAGTGTTAAGAATCTACCTTTCAGTGCAGGGGACGTGGGTTCAGCCCTGGTTGGGAAACTGAGATCCCACCTGTGGCAGTACAGTTAAGGCCATCTTCTAGAATTGCTGAGCCCTCATGCTCTGGATTGGAGAAGGAAATGGCAACCCACTCCAGTGTTCTTGCCTGGATAATCCCAGGGACGGGGGTGCCTGGTGGGCTGCCGTCTATGGGGTCACACAGAGTCGGACACGACTGAAGTGACTTAGTTGCAGCTTAGCATGCTCTGGAGCCCATGGGCCACAAGGAGAGAGAACCCTGGGCGCCACAAGGAAAGCTCCCACATGCTGCATTTAAGACCTGATGTGGCCAAAACTATGGAATACATAAACATTTTTCAAAAGAATTTAAGGCTTTGTAACAAAGAGGAACCGGATATCAAATTGCCAACATCCGTTTAATCATTGAAAAATTAGAGTTCCAGAAAAACATCTTCTTCTGCTTTCTTGACTATGCCAAAGCCTTTGACTGTGTGGATTACAGCAAACTGTGTAAAATTTTTAAAGAGATGGGAATACCAGACCATCTCACCTGCCTCTTCAGAAATCTGTATGCAGGTCAGGAAGCAACCGTTAGAAGTGGACATGGAACAACAGACTGGTTCTAAATCGAGAAAGGAGTATGTCAAGGCTGTATATTGTCACTCTGCTCATTTAACTTCTGTGCAGAGTACATCATGAGAAATGCTGGGGTGGATGAAGCACAAGCTGGAATCAAGATTGCCAAGAGAAATACCAATAGCTTCAGATACCCAGATGACACCACGCTTATGGCAGAAAGTGAAGAAAAATTAAAGAGCCTCTTGATGAGAGTGAAAGAGGAGAGTGAAAAAGCTGGCTGAAAACTCAACATTCAGAAAACTAAGATCATGGTATCTGGTCCCATCACTTCATGGCAAATAGATGGGGAAACAATGGAAACAGGGAAAGACTTTATTTTGAGGGGCTCCGAAATCACTGCAGGTGGTGACGGCAGCCATGAAAGTAAAAGACGCTTGCTCCTTGGAAGAAAAGTTATGACAAACCTAGACAGCATATTAAAAACCAGAGGCATTACTTTGCCAACAAAGATCCATCTAGTCAAGGCTATGGTTTTTCCAGCATGTATGGATGTGAGTCATGTATGGACTCTAAAGAAAGCTGAGTGCCAAAGAATTGATGCTTTTGAACTGTGGTGTTGGAGAAGATTCTTGAGAGTCACTTGGACTGCAAGGAGATCCAACCAGTCAATCTTAAAGGAAATCAGTCCTGAATATTCGTTGGAAGAACTGATGTTGAAGCTGAAACTCCAGTACTTTGGCCATTTGATGTGAAGAGCTGACTCATTTGAAAAGACCCTGATGCTGGAAAATATTGAAGGCAGGAGGAGAAGAGGACAACAGAGGATGAGATGGTTAGATAACATCACTGACTCAATGGACATGAGTTTGAGTAAACTTCAGGAGTTGGTGATGGACCGGGAAGCCTGGCGTGCTGCAGTCCAAGGGGTCACAAAGAGTCGGACACGACTGAGTGACTAAACTGAACTGAACTGATAAAAGTCAACATTCAGCACAGGAAATTATTCTGATAAAACACAGAATTTTTGTTTCCTGGGTGGATTACAGATTCCTCACGTGGTAAAGAATGTTCTTTTACAAACCAATAAATGAATAAACTGAGAAAATGTCATCTTTTTAACAGAGGAAAAACCAACTTCTAGTTTTACATTAGTGTACTACTGATACTAAAGTTCACTTTAAATGTTATAAATAAACCCATCCATCCTTATTAGCCAGCTTTGACTATACAACATAAGATTTCTTTTGTTCTACACAGATAACTGTGCATAGCATTCTGTTTTGTAATAGTCTGTTCAAATTTACTTAGAGTTAAAATTTAAATCTATCTATATTTACATCTATACAATTCCTTTTCTACAAACCTGACATGTTCAGCACTCATCCACGTTTTATCTTACATTTTCCTCCTCTGTCTGGAACAATTAGACTTTTATTGGGGGCAAGTTGCTTTTTACTTTCTCTTAAAGCATCTTACTTTCCTTGTGTACTTTTCTTTATCAAAGTCCATCCTACTTTCCATGCATACATTGTATAATAAATTAATTCTTTTCATCCTTATTATTTCTAATAGTTTAATTTATATATATTGATAATTATTTTTAACCTCATAACTTTTATTGTACAGAGAAAATTAGGGAGTAGACAATTGTGAACTGGCCATCATACACTAGTCTTCTGTAGTCGGCTAGCAAATTTCATGACCATACATACTATCTCACAGCTTTTATAGATCTATGCTTCTTCACAGTGAAATTATTCAATGAAGCAAAAATTATTAAATATATATATATATATATATATATAAAACTTCTGTAGTAAAGCAAGAAGTCAAAGTATAGCAAATGTATGCTTAGACCTTAATATTTCAGCAGTTTCTGCATAAAAATAATCTGAGTATTTAATGAATGTCTATTACTTAATTCAGCGTGAGTCTAAAATTCCAAAGTGCCAAAAAGATTTTGGAAACTTTTTAAAGCAGACATTCTATAAAACATAATAATTGAAAAAGTTAATTCATAAAATTTTATTTTATTTACATCAACTTAATACATGTGGTACTGACAAATATAATTGAAGTAATCATAAAAATATCATAAGATGTTAAACTAAGCTCACCATCAACTCAATTTATTTTTCTGTTAACCATTTTTACAGCACATGCATGTTAGACAAGTACCTCCAAAATCTCCAAAACAGAAAAAAGTTAAATGTAAAAAATATATTTTTTGTTTTACTGCTGCATTTGATATACACAAACTAATGGACATCAAGAAATTCATTTTTTAAAACTAATTTTATTTATTTTTGGCTGTGCTGGGTCTTTGTTGCTGCGTGGGCTTTTCCCTAGTGGGGGCTACTCTAGTTGCCGTGTGCAGGCTTCTCACAGCGGTGGCTTCTCTCATTGTGGAGCAGAGGCTCTAGGCACATGGACTGCAGTAGTTTTTGCTCCAATTGGCTCAATAGGTGCGGCTCACAGGCTTAGTTGCTCCATGGTGTGTGGGATCTCCCCAGATCAGGAATCGAACCCGTGTTCCTGCATTGGCGAGCAGATTCTTTTCCACTGAGCCACCAGGGAAGCCCAAGTAATTCATTTTTAGGACACCTTTACTTTGTACATTTGTTGAATTTATAACTTTTATAATCTTAAACATCTAGTAGGTACAACACTGGCTTGTGCTGTGCTGTGCTTAGTCACTCAGTTGTGTCTGACTCTTTGCAACCCCATGGACTCTAGCCAGCCAGGCTCCTCTGTCCGTGGGGATTCTCCAGGCAAAAATACTGGAATGTGTTGCCATGCCTTCCTCAACATTAGCTTATTTGACTAGTAAATCTAAATAGAATAAAAATGTATGCTGATGTGAACCTTAATACTGATAACTCAGATGACACAGCTATTTTTTCTTTTTCAATTAAACCAACAATATCAAACTAGTCTTGTTTACCTAAGATTTATTCAAATCACATGAATTCAAACAGCATTTGGGTTAGTTTCTATATTTATGAGATTTAGGAATATTTCAGTTATGTAAGTATTGACTGGATCTTCCCTGTATCTCTGACAGTAAAGAATCTGCCTGCAATGCAGGAGACCCAGGTTCTATCCCTGGGTTGGAAAGATCCTCTGGAGAAGGGGATGGCAACCCATTCCAGTATTCTGGCCTGGAGAATCCCATGGACAGAGGAGCCTGGCGGGCCATAGTCCATGGGGTCGCAAAGAGTCAGACATGATTGAGCAACTAACACTACTAAGTATTGATACTTATTTCTGTCTAAGTCAATTGTACTAAAAGCAAGCTTCTTTATGGAGTTTTATAAGTTAATTAATAAAGTAATTTAATAAATAATTTCATCTGGAAGTAGGGAAATACCATATATACCCAGGGATCAAACTGCGGTCTCCTGCACTGCAGGCAGGTTCTTTACTCTCTGAGCCACCAGGGAAGTCTCTGTATGTAGCATACTATGTACTGAAGCATACAGGAAGATACAAATAGAATCTTTGTGCTTTTATTCTGAAATCCTAGCTATGAATCAGGCATAAACACAGGGATGCAGACTTCACTGATTATAAAAAGCATTGGCTCTTGTCACCACTTTCTATTTTTTACATGAATTGTGTTTGTGGCAGATGAGACCATCTGAGGTGAGACCACCCACTTCCCATGAGGGTTAGAGCTTCCCACCAATGCTTGTGGAAGAGACTTTCAAGATTTTCTTTCACGTGACATGTAGTCTTAAGGGGCTATGGGCCACATTTTGGTCAAGATGCTGAGGGAGATCCCAGGCAGCCTCCGGATGCCCCCAGAGCCCCTCTGAGGGGATAAAGCACTCACTCTGTTTCACCTCCTCAGCTGCAGGGGGTTACTTTTAAGGCCCCTTGTTCCTTGAGAGCCCCCACTGGAGACAGGCAGCCTAAAATTTGAGCAGCTGTAAGGAACTAAGGGCTGGAGTGGGAAGGGAAAGATCCAACAGGCGAAGAAAGAGATAAAGGAGGTTAGGGTTTGAAGAGGAATGTATCAGAGGTGTCAAGGAGCCTGAGGGAAGGGAAGAAGGAAAGGAGGTAATCGGAAGGGAGAAGACTTGGATGAGCTCCGTGGGAGTCCTTGTGTTTCCGATGAGGACATTGAGGCTTCAAACCATTCTTAGTAAAAGTGAAGGCTTTTGCTAATGAAGGATTTGCTAACAGGAGGGCAGTAGACTGGTTTGGCACTATAGTGGCCAACCATGTAGCCAGTGGGAGTCTGCAGAGGAAGACAAAAGAGTGAGAATTTCCATGGAGAAGAGAGGTGTGAAAGTACAGCACCAGGGAAAACAATTCCAGCAACGTGTCTACGAAGAACAACCCAAATAACAAAGAACCGAATCAAACCAAATGAGACCCCAGTGAAGATTTCCCATGGTCCAACCAATGGTGCCCTCAATTCATATGTGAAACCCTAACCTTCAGTACCTCATAATGTGACTATGTGGAGAGAGTGTTCTTAAAGAAGTATTCAAGGTTAAATGAGGTCATATGGATGGGTCCTAATCGAATCAGAATGATGTCCTCCTAAGAAGGGGCAGTGTGGAAGGACACAGAGACACCAGAGGTGCTTGGGCACAGAAGGATGACCACATGAACAGCATGGCCATCTGCTGGCCAAGGAGAGAAGCATCAGCAGAAAATAACCTGCTAATGCCTTGATCTTGGACTTCCAGGCTCCAGGACGATGAGAAAATAAATTTCTATTATTTAAGCCACCCAGCCTGGGTGTGGTATTTTGTTATGGTGTCCCTAGAAAATTAATGCCATACCTTTCAAAGAAAACCTTGGGATCTATCCCAGCCTCAAGAGAATCCTGAGAATCAGACTTTGTCTCCACCCAGTTTTGGTAGCCCATCATCCAGAACACCAACTCTCCATCTATATGGACTCACTGTTGGCCCCCTCCTGCCCCCATCAGCCAGCCAGGAGTGAGACAAAGGCACCTCAGGTGCATGTGTGGGGTTGGGGTCCAATGATGCAATGGATTCTTTCACGTCATGGCACCAGACTATTACAGACAAAGTAGTCTGACAGCTGTTTAACTGACAAGAAAGACTATTCAAGAGCTAGACCTCAACTCCTAATATAGTAGAGATGGCTGGGGATTTATATCCAACTATAGGGTGAGAGGTCAGAGGATGGAACCTTCCTGAGCAGAAACATCAAGGGTGGGGATGTTCTTGCCAATGGCAGACTGAGGACTTAGACATGGAAAGTGGAACTTGATCAGATGTCAAGAGTGGGAGGAGTCTCAATAAACTGATGCTGTGGATTCTTCGCTAAAATGAGGTGACAGAGACTGAAGACAGGACTGGGGTCAATGTCAAGGCCCAGTTAAGAAGCAGCTCAGAGGAACCTGGTTTGAGTTTGGGCCAGGAGAGAGTCTTTGTCAGGTGTAAACTGAAAATAAAGGGATTGAGGCTGGCACATAACTAGAATACTGCTCAGTTATGAAGTGATTAAACTTGCTTTTTGGAACTGTCCCTGGGAAAAGAAGGGTGTGGCTACATCCAGATTTTTTTTTTTTTTTTTCAGTTAGGCCAACAGTTTTATTGAAAGACAAGAGCAGATGCCTCCAACCCCCAGAGTCCTGGCCAGCACTGGCTTCAGGCTCTGAGTCTTAAGCTGTCCTGTAGCCCAAGAGCTGCCTCCAGTTTTCACTTGTGAAAACCAGCTCACCAACAGCGCAAGAGGGCTCCCTTTTCTCCACACCCTCTCCAGCATTTATCATTTGTGGAGTTTTTGATGATGATCATTCTGATCAGTGTGAGGTGATATCATTGTAGTTTTGATTTGTATTTCTCTAATAATGGGTGATGTTGAGCACCTTTTCATGTGTGTATTAGCTACCTGTATGTCTTTAGAGAAATGTCTGTTTCAGTCTTTTTCTTACTTTTTGGTTGGGTTGTTTTTCTGGTATTGAGTTTTATGAGCTGCTTGTATATTTTGCACTGTTGGTGGGAATGTTAATTGATATAGCCACTATGGAAGACAGTATGGAGATTCCTCAAAAAACTGGGAGGTAGAACTACCATATGACCCAGCAATTCCACTACTTGTCATATACCCTGAGGAAACCAAGATTGTAAAAGGCACATGTACCCCAAAGTTCACTGCAGCACTATTTACAATAGCTAGGCCATGGAAGCAGCCTAGATGTTCATCATCAGATGAACAGATAAAGAAACTGGTACATATATATAATGGAATAGTACTTGCCATGAAAAGGAACACATTTGAGTCAGTTTTAATGAGAAGGATGAACCCAGAGCCTATTATACTGTGTAAAGTAAGTCAGAAAGAGAAAAACAAATATCGTATATTAACATATATGGAATCTAGAGAGATAGTACTGAAGTGCCTATTTACAAGGCAACAGTGGAGACACAGACATGGAACAGACTTGTGGACCCCTGGCTGGCAGGGACAGATGGAGAGACTAACATGGAAGCATAGACACTCCCATGTGTAAAATAGCTAACCAGTGGGAATTTGCCATATGATTCAGAGAACTTAAACTGGGGCTCTGTAACAACTCAGTGGGGTGGGAGTGGCTGGGAGGTGGGAGGGAGGTAAGAAAGGGAGGGGACACATGTATACCTATGGCTGACTCACCTTGATGTATGGTAGAGGCCAGTACAATATTGTGAAGCAATTTTCCTTCAGTTAAAAATAAATAGGTTTGAAACAAAACCAAAAATAGCTCAGAGGTTGAAGCCACTACCCTTCTGCGTCTGTGACCCCCCCAAAGACCAGCATTTCCTCTGCTTGGAGTTTGAGGGCAGAGTCCCTTGAAGACTGGGTTCAGAGGGATCTGGACCTCCTGGGGGTGGCTGGTGGTCCTTTCAGCTCCTGCTGCCCCTCCCCTGTGTTGGGGGAGGCTAGGAGGCCCAGACTCTGCAGGAGCGGAGGGAAGCTGGGCAGGGCAGGAGAGGGGCAGGAGGAGGAGCCCAGGGCTCTGAGTTTCCATTTCCCACAGCCCCAGAGAAAGCAGGTAAGGAGGGGAGGGACAGAGGAGCCCCAGGAGCGGAAGGGGAGGAGAAGGGAAAGGGGGGCATCTCTCGGGCTCTGCTCAGAACTCTCTCCTTCTCCCCCGCCCCCCGGTTAGGGCTAGGGTTAGCGCTGTCCAGTCCAGGCACACTCTGAACTGGTGTCCAGACTCCCCAGTCTCAGCTCCTAGGAACCCGTGCGATGCCTGCGTTTCCCTGCAGCCTAACTCAGCTCCAGTCCGGTCCAGCTCCACCCCCTCGCCTCCCCAGGGAGCCCTGAACCCGCTGGCTGCTGGGAGGCGTACAGTCCTGTCCAGCGTCTTGTTACAGGACAAGGGGACACAAGAGGATGGTTATATGCCTGGTCTTGGGTGGGTCCCTGGCTCGGGGTCCTGAGTGAGGGTCCTTGGCTTCACACAGGAAAGATTTTAAGAGTGAGCTGAAGTGGGGTGGAAGCAGATTTACTCACAGAGAACACGGAGTGTGGGCTATCTCAGAAAGTAAGAGTGGGCCCGCAGTTGTAGGGGTGGTTAGTTCTTAACGGGCTGGGTAATTTCATAGGCTAGCTAGTGAGAGGAGTATTCCTGCTACTTTGGGGAAGGGATGAGTATTTCCAATATCTGGGCTGCCACCCACTTTTTGACCTTAATGGTCAGCCTTGAAACTGTCGCCTGTAGGTGTGTCAACTAGCTGATGTACTACAACGGAGCTATAAATGAGGCTCAAGTCCACTGGAGGCTGAATCTTCCACCATCTTGGCTCTGGTAGGTTCTGACCAGTTTTTGTTGTATCCTTAAGGGCTCTATTGTTTTTTTAGCGGTTGTGACCTAACCCACTTCCTTCCCATCTTGCTCCCAGGGGCACTTCTGAGTGCCTGCGGCCCAGGCTAGGGGGCTCTGTGCCCCCTTCTTCTCAGCTCTCAGCGTCACCCACATTACTGGAAGAGGGGCCCCTTCTAGGGCCCAAGAATGAGCTCTTGTCAAACACTCATAAATAAATCGTCTAAAGAGTCACGTGCTGACAAAGCAGGAGAGTTTACTGGGAAGGGACGCCAGGGAGGGAAGGCAGCAGTCTCAGGGAACCCAGGGTTGCTGCTCTGCCACGTGGCTCGCAGTCCGATTGGGTTAGTTCCTGAGCTGTTTCTGGCTGGCAGCCTGCTTGACCCATACTTGGTGTGACCAGGACCCTTCCTGGTGGCACGTGTGTCTCTCAGCCAAGGTGGACTCCAGGATGAAGGACTCTAGGAGGTTGGCCGTCTCCCCTGTTTTGGCCCCTCCTGAATTCTCCTGGTTAGTGTTTGGTGACAGCACCTTGCTCCTTATCAGGACCTCTCATTGTGGCACAGCTCGTGTAAGTGGCTGTCCTAGTGCCTGAGCCAAGGTGGGCAGTTTCCTATCTGCCCTCTTGTGACTCCAGGCCCCCAGCCTGCTGGCCCAGGCCTGCATGAGATGGAGGACACCTCTTGATAAGTGGTGAGGAGAAGGCAGAGCTGGGATGGGGGCAAGGAAGAGCCAGAAACACGACACGGCAGCTTCTTCATGGCTCAGGCCTGCAGAAACCTAACTGCTGTGCTAGTCACTGGTGGCGTAGCACAGGGCCATGGACCCTGAGGGGTCAGGCCAGCGGATCAGCTATGAGTGGAGTGGCTCTGCTTACAGCCACAGTGTTCAGATGGCTCATGTGGAAAGAGCCTGTCCAACATCCTAGTGATGGTAAAACAAATGTAACAGGATCAAATAATAGGGGTGTTAAATGAGATCTTGCCAGGGATAGAGAGACAGGTGGCATAATATTTTTCAATCTTTAAAAATAATTTCTACCCTGACCCAGAATAAAAAAAAAAACTATATTTTGCATGGCAACCCAGAGCACTCATGTGCACAGACTATGTGAATGCATCTCTATGTAACTGAAACGAGGGCTCTGCAAAGCAGTAATTCCCCTTATTCATGAAATGAGTGCTGATGTTTTCTTTTCTATTGTATCTGAGGAAGTGTAGGGTATGTCCCACTTGTTTGAGTTTGCAACCTTGTTGTTTTTGGGGTTTTTTTTTTTTTTTTTTTTTTGGCCATGTATGGTGGCATTTGGGATCTTAGTTCCCTGACCAGGGATCCAACCCATGCTCCACCATTGGAAGCGTGGAGTCTTAACTACCAGACTGCCAGGGAAGTCCTGGAATTCACAACCTTCTAATGCACGCAGTCTGCAGTTTAAGAATGTACAAGTGGATCATTTCCTATTGTGTCTTTGCCTGCCAGAAAATATTTCTCCTCCCGAATGCTTGGACATCCGTTTGGGAGAATCAGCCTTCCTTGCTGGTGCAGTTCAGCTGCCTGCCCTCCTTAGTAGGAAACAGAGGGGTTTGTAAAAAATCTGTTGTAACTTCTCTGTTCAGCACCCCAGCTGAGCCTCCACAATAGAAGGAGTGAAAAATGTGGAAGAGAGGGTAAGAAATATGCCAAGCAGCAAAGCAGATACCCAAATACTTGTGAGACGCCCAGTATTTGTGAGCACAAATACTGAATTGTTAATAGCTTGGACATTTTCAGGATTGATAAAATATATCCTATCCAAGATCAAGCAGCCCCATAGATAACAAGCAGGATAAAGAAATGAATCTCCACACAGACTCATGAGAATGTAGAAAACTGCAGACAAAAAAGAAAGTCTTGTCATTGGCTAGAAAAAGACAGGCCACCTTCTAAGGAGTGACACTGAGAATGACACCTGACTTCTTGACATCAGCTGTGGAAGCCAGAAGGGAAAAAATGGCACAACCTTAGAATCTACATGCAGCAAAAATATCATGTAGGAATGAAGGTGAAAGGAAGACAGGGAAAGCAAGAGTTGACCATCAGCAACTTGCACAAGAAGACGTCTAGGAAGTATTCTTCAGCCAGAAGGAAAGGGATCCCACTTGGAAGGTCAGTTATCTCAGAACATGCCACTGCCACCATTTCCTGAACATACGTCCCTTGAAGAAGCCTGGAATGTAGTTGCTTCTGGGTCGAATGATCTCACCTTTGATTTATTGTCATTCACCTTCCCCTGAGTTCTGCAAACCTCAGCTTGTGGGCTTTCCTGGGAGCTCTGTAGTAAAGAATATGCCTGCTAATGCAGGACACCCAATTTCTATCCCTGGGATAGGAAGATCCTCTGGAGAGGGGAAAGGCAAACCACTGCCATATTCCTGCATGGAGAATTCCATGGACAGAGGAGCCTGGCTGGCTACAGTCCATGTGGTCGCAAGGAGTCAAACATGACTAAGCAGCTAAACAACAACAACAACAAACTAGTGAGATGGAAACCCGAGTTCTTGTCCATGGAGCCAAAGAATGGAACCCACGAAAATGCAAACACTCAGAGTAGTAAGCGAATAGGATTTATTAAAGAGTAGAAAAGTACAAAGCTCTCAACACAAACACTGAGAGGGGATAAAGAGTTCTCTCAAGGTGGGACTTACAGCAGTTTTTATATCCTTCCTTAAACCACATTATTTCTAACCAACTGATTTAAAGGTCAAGATACTTAACATCTTTATGGCTTCTCTTGATCCTTGGAATAAGTCACCACCCTTTTTCATGCCCTCTGGCTATTTTACCATGGACTAGATTGTATGGGTTTAAGATTAAAGATCACTAGTTGTTTTTCCTTCAAGCATATGGAACAGGCTTTAATTACTGCCCTTCCCTGGATCTGAGTGCTGTGAATTTATCAGACTAAAGAGCAATGGTGTCTGCTGCTTAACCTGGCAAATGGCAGAGTAGAAAGATGTGCACTCATCTTCTCCTGTGAGAACTCCAAAACTACAACTTGCTGCTGAACAACCGTCGAGTAGAGAATGTTGGATCCCACCAAAAAAAGGTACCCCACATCCTAGGGCAAAGGACAACCCCCAGCAAGATGGTAGGAGAGGTGAAATCACATTTAGAATCAAACCCCTTACCAGCCAGAGACGCTCAGAGCGCTCAAACAAACCCTGTGAGCAGCAGGACCCAGAGACCACTACAGACACAGAGACAGAGCTGTGCTTGACTGTCTCTTGCAAAGGTACAGGTCAGCGGTGGCCTGCCACAAGGGCAGGGACTCTGGGTGCAGCAGACCTGAATATGACATAAGCCCTCTAGGAGGAGGTCGCCATTAACCCCACCAGAGAGCAGCCAGAACTTACACAGGACTGGGGAAACAGACTCTTGGAAGTGACAAACAGACCCTCGAGTGCACCAGGACCCAAGAGAAAGGAGCAGTGACCCCACAAGAGACTGATCCAAACTGCCCGTGAGTGTCCAGGAGGCTCTGTCAAGAAGCGTGGGTCAGTGGTGGCCTGCTGCAGGGTCAGGGGCACTGAGTGCTGCAGTGCATGCATGAGACCTTTTGAAGGAGATCCCATTTTCTTCATTACTTCCACTATAGTTTGGCTTCAGGTTAAACAACAGAAAGGGAACACAGCCCCACCCATGAACAGAAAATTGGATTAAAGATTTACTGAGCATACCTCTACTCATCAGAACAAGACCCAGTTTCCCCCTTAGTCAGTCTCTCCCATCAGGAAGCTTCCATAAGCCTCTTATCCTTAACCATCAGAAGGCAGACAGAATGAAAACCAATCTCAGAAAACTAACCAAACTGATCACATGGACCACAGCCTTGTCTAACTCAATAAAACTACGAGCCATGCTATGTAGGGCCACCCAAGATGGACAGATCATGGTGGAAAGTTCTGACAAAACGTGGCCCACTGGAGAGGGGAATGGCAAAACACTTCCGTATTCTTGCCTTGAAAACTCCATGAACAACATGAAAAGGCAAAAAGAGATGATACTGAAAGATGAAACCCCCAGGTTGGTAGGTGCCCAGTATGCTACTGGAGATCAGTGGAGAAATAACTCCAGAAAAAATGAAGAGATGGAGCCAAAGCAAAAACAACACCCAGTTGTGGATGTGACTGGTGATGGAAGTAATGTCTGATGCTGTAAAGAACAATATTGCATAGGTACCTGGAACGTTAGGTCCATAAATCAATGCAAATTAGAAGTGGTCAAACAGGAGACAGCAAGAGTGAACATCAACATTTTCAGTTCAGTTCAGTCACTCGGTCGTGTCCAACTCTTTGCGACCCCATGAATCGCAGCACGCCAGGGCTCCCTGTCCATCACCAACTCCCGGAGTTCACTCAGATTCAAGTCCCATTGACTCAGTGATGCTATCCAGCCATCTTATCCTCTGTCGTCCCCGTCTCCTCCTGCCCCCAATCCCTCCCAGCANGAGTTGGTGATGGACAGGGAGGCCTGGTGTGCTGCAATTCACGGGGTCACAAAGAGTCGGACACGACTGAGCAACTGAACTGAACTGAACTGTATGGGCTACAGTCCATAGGGTTGCATAGAATCAGACACAACTGACTGAGCATGCACCTATGACAAGCTCACAGTTAATATCAGACTCAATAGTGGAAAGCTGAAAGCATTTCCTCTAAGATCAGGAATAAGACAAGTATGCCTACAATTCAACACTTTTATTCAACATAGCACTGGAAGTCCTAGCCACAACCATTAGACAAGAAAAAGATTTTTAAGGAATTCAAATTGGAAAGGAAGAAGCAAAACTGTCACTATTTCCAGATGGCATGTTACTACGTACAGAAATTCCCAAGTTCAGTTCAGAGCAGTCACTCAGTCATGTCCGACACTTTGCGACCCCATGAATCACAGCACGCCAGGCCTCCCTGTCCATCACCAACTCCTTGAGTTCACTCAAACTCACGTCCATCGACTCGGTGATGCCATTAAGCCACCTCATCCTCTGTCTTCCCCTTTTCCTCCTGCCCCCAATCCCTCCCAGCATCAGAGTTTTTTCCAATGAGTCAAATCTTTGCATAAGGTGGCCAAACTACTAAAGCTCATAAATGAATTTCATAAAGTTGCAGGATACAAAAATAGTATACATAAATCTGTCATATTTCTATGCATTAAAAATAAACTATCCAGGGAGAAATTAAGAATGCATTTACACTCACATCAAAAAGAATAAAATACCTGAGAATAAATCTAATAGGAGGTAAAAGACCTATACTTGGAAAACTAGAAGATACTGATGAAAGAAACTGAAAAAGACACAAACAGATGGAAAGATACTGTACTCATGGATTGAAGAATTAATATTGCTAAAATGATCATACTCCCCAAGGCTATCTACTGATTCAATGCAATCCCTATCAAAATACCAATGGCATTTTTCACAGAATTAGAATAAATAGTTATAAAATCATTATGAAAACACAGAAGACCTTGGATAGTCAAAACAATCTTGAGAGAGAAAAAAAATAGCATTTCCTGATTTCAACCTATACTACAAAGCTGCAGCAATCAAAACAGTATAGTACTGTCGCAAAAATAGACAAATAGATCGATGTAGCAGAATATAAAGTGTAGAAATGAATCCACACTTCTATGGGTCAAAATCTACAATAAAGAAGGCAAAAATATTCAAGGAGGAAAAAACAGTCTCTTCTATAAATGGTGTTGGAAAAACTGGACAGCTACAGAGAATTATTTGTAGTAAATCAACTTTCTCAATATCAATTATCAAAATAATCAAGATGGACTATTTCTCAAACCATATACAAAGACTCTTGAGAGTTCCTTGGACTGCAAGGAGATCCAACCAGTCAATCCTCAAGGAAATCAGCCCTGAATATTCATTGAAAGGACTGATGCTGAAGCTGAAATTCCAATACTTTGGCCACCTGATGCAAAGAACTGACTCACTGCAAAACATCCTGATGTTGGGAAAGATTGAAGGCGGGAGGAGAAGGGGATAATAGTGGATGAGATGGTTGGATGGCATCACTGACTCAATGGACATGAATCTGAGTAAGCTCCAGGAGTTTGTCATGGACAGGAAGCCTGGCATGCTGCAGTCCATGGGGTCACAAAGAGTCAGACAGGACTGAGCAACTGAACTAACTAATACCAAAATAAACTCAAAATGGATTAAATACTTAGATATAAGACTTGGAACCATAAAACTAGAAGAAAACATAGATCACTCTTTGATCTTGGTCTTAACAATATTAATTTGGATCTGTCTCCTCAAACAAGGGAAAGAGAAGCAAAAATAAAGGGGACCAAATCAAACTTAAAGGTTTTCACATGGCAGAGGAAACCATCAACAAAATGAAAAGGCCACTTACTGAATAATAGGAGATATTTGTAAAGATATATCTACCAAGGGGTTAATATCCAAAATATGCAAAGAACTCATACAAATAAACATCAAAAAATAAACAAGATTAAAAATGGACAGAGGGCCTTAATAGACATTTTTTCAAAGGATACATACAGATGGCCAACAGACACATGAAAAAATGCTTATCACCATTCATCAGGGAAATGCAATCAAAACCACAATGAGATAACACCTCACACCTGTCACAAAGGCTCTCATCAAAAAGACAACAAATAACAAGTGTTGGTGAGGGTGTGGAGAAAGGGGAATCTTCATGCACTGTTTACGAGAATGTTAATTGGTGTAACCAGTATGGAAAACAGTATGAAGATTCATCAAAATACTAAAAATAGAACTGCCATATGATCCAGGAATTACACTCCTGGATATCTATCCAAAGAAAAGGAAAACACTGATTAGAAATGGTAACATGTACCTCCAGTGTTCACTGCAGCATTAATCACAATAGTCAAGTTATAGAAGCAACCTTAGTCATTCATCAATAGATGAGTGGATAAGGAAGATGTGGTATATACACAATGGAGTGTTAGTCATAAAAAAGAATGCAGTCTTGCCCTTTGTAGCAGTATGGATGGACCTAGAGGGTATTCTGCTAAGTGAAATGTCACTCAAAGACAAATACTGTATGATTCACTTGTATGTGGAATCTGGAAAACAAAACAAATGAACAGATATACACAGGTGATTGTCAGGGAGTAGGAGGAAAGGGCTAGGGGAGGAAAGAAATAGGTGAGGGAAATTAGGATGGGCAAACTGCCAGTCATACAATAAATAAGTCACGTGGATGGAATGTACACTGTGGAGAATGGAGTCAGTAACTATGCAGCTTCTTTGTGTGGTGACAGAAGGTGACTGGAAGTGCTATGCCGATCATTTTGAAATGTACGGTGACATCAAATCACTGTGTCATACAATGGGGACTGACCTAGTACTGTAGGTAAATTACACTTCACAAACAAAGAAACTCATGGAAAAAGAGAACAGGTTTGTGGCTACTAGAGACGTGGGGAAGGGAGATTGGATGAAGGTTATCAAATGGTACAAACTTCCAGCTGAAAGATACAGAAGTACTAGGAGTGTAATGTATGACACAATTAACATAATTGCCACCATCGCTTGTTATCTATGAAAGTTAAGAGAGCAAAGTCTTTCATCACAAGAAAAAAATTTCTCTGTCTTAATTTGTTACCTGTGTGACTGAATGTCACTAAATGTCTTGTGCATCACTGCACGATGCATGTAAGTTAAACCATACTGCACACCTCAAACTTATCCAGTGTATCCAGTATGGTCACAACAGAGCTGAAAGAGAAAGCATCCTGCATTTTGAGTTCTTGCTTGAGCACTCAACTAGCATCTTCCTGTCCTAATCGGAACTCACACTCAAAACGAGCTGAAACTGGATGACCAGGTCAGCCCCTGGACTTGGAACAAAGTAACCCCTGAGCCCCGGAAAGGCTCTGCTCTCAGGTCCTGTCTCTCTCTACCTGTATCGTGGGGAACCTTTCTGGCTGTGCTCCCCCGTGGTCCACACGCACACCATAACCCCCTCTCTGAGACCACAGTATGAAACACTTCTTCCTCCCAAGTCTTTCTTCACCCAGCCAACATCTCTCTTAGACAGCACCAGGATGGACAGGCAGGCTCAGCCCCACAGAGATCTCTGGAAGTGGAGCCTGAGAGGGCACAGCTAACTCAGGAGATGGGTAGACAAACACTCTCCCACTTATGCCTGGAGCAGCCCTCAACAGCATCCTCTTCATCCCACAGAAGGGCAGGATCCTCCTGGTCCATGACCCTCATCAAGTGAGCACAACAGTGGGCTTTCTGACAGCAGAGCTGCCACGAAGGGGCTCACTTGGAAGACAGCAAGTGCTCAGGGAACCTGAGGACAAGGGTACCCAGGGGGGCTCCCCGCAGCCATGTGGGGAATGCACAGAGGACAGCGGGCAGCCTGGGGCCTGGGGGCTCAGGCCCCAGAGGAAGAAGGGGCCGGGAGATGGACAGTCCTGAGAGGTCTCAGTTTTGCAGCTCTGAGGATTGGGGAGCTGCCCGGGTTCCCTCCTCCTAATATCCCCCCAAAGTGAGCACTGGTAAGGTGGAGAGAGGCTGGACATCTGCCCACAGGACACCCCTCCTGCTGGTCTGGGCCTTGGTGCAGTCTGACTGGTGGATGAGGGCAGAGACGGGTGAGCCCCACCCCGCGTTCCTATGGGTGGGGCTCATGGGTTCTGGGGGTTATAACAGTGGGCCACCAGGGAAGGGGCACCAGACGCTGGCTCGCCAGAAGGAGTCTGAAGCCACTGGTGAGTAGACATGGAAGGGCGGTGAACTGGGGGGCCAGCCAGGGGGGGCTAGTCTTGGGGAGGGAGGCAAGAGCCTGAAATGGAGGCGCCCCGATGGGCCCACGGGCCTGTGTCATCTCCAGGAGTCATGAAAGGCCCCTTTCTCATCCTTCTGCTATGCCCAGAGCTTGGTGAGTGCCAGGGCAGCTGACGGACCTGGCCCACAGGGCATGGGTAGCAATGCCCTGTGAGAGGCTGCGGTTGTGAGCATGGGAGGGGTCTGCCTTCTGGGAGCCGAGAGGGTGGGAAGGGGCCCCAGTTACTACAGAGGGTGTGGAGGGGGTCACCCAGAGGGACGCTCCCACACAGCTCTGTCCTGCTGGGACGGCCTTGGGCCCTCTGAGCTTGGGTCTATGTCCCTGCCTGACCCCAGCTCACAGCTTGAGCTGCTACTCCTGTGGGACTCTTGGAAAATTTAGCGTTCTCAACCATTGCCCAACAAGCGAATGCAACTCAAATTCCACTGTCTGCTACACAGGCAACCTGAACATGATCATGGAAGGGGGTGAGTCCCCGGCATCCAGAGTGGGAGGATTGATGGAGGGGGTTCCTCAGAGAAGCAAGGGGCCAATGGCAGTGTCCCCTGGGGCAGAGCCCTGCCCTGCACCAGCCTTCCTCCATGTCCCTATCAGTACAGAGACAGGCTAGATTCAGCAGCCACCTGTGTCAGGGGGTGGTGGTGCTTGGTGGGACAGGATGGGAATTTCAGCAGGGAAACAGGGCCCAGCACATCAGGGGAGAGAGTTAGGACGGTCAACCCCAAGAGGGTCAGAGGGGATGCCACCGCAGATGCCTTATTTTTTTGCCCACAGACACGATTGAAATGGATATCAGGGGCTGTGTGTCTTCCTGCCAGACACCTACGGAGTTCATTAAGAGATTGGTAGCCATATCTAAACCTAAATCTGAAGAGTGGAACGTGGTCTGCTGTGGAAAGGACCTGTGTAACAGGTGGTCCGAGTGAGGCCCAACCCCTGTTCCTTGACCAGAGGGCCCCTTCCCCGGCTGGGCCCCACCCTCCTCTGGCCCTGTGAGGAGCCCCGGGGCTCAAACTCAGAAGGGAAGGGACACCATTCACCAGCACGGCACCAATCCAGCACACCCTCACGCACCCACACACACACATACACTCAAAGACTGTCCTGGGACGTGTCCCCCCAACAGGGCCCAGTCCTGGAACCACCCACTGCCCACCCCACTGGCCAGCCCAGCCCCAGGCGGCCTGTGGTCCACTTCAGCAAAAATAAACGCCTTCCACAACATCCTGTCCTTTGCATCTGTTCACTCCAGTCCAGAAGTGGTGGGAGTCCCTGTCACCTGCTTGAAGGGAGGATCTGTTTCAGTCCTGGGCAGGTGGAGCTCCCAGGGCTGTGGGTATACCGGGGGCGCTGGTCCTGCAGGGGTCAGCTCTCACAGCAGTCGGGGGTGCCCACTCTTCCACCTGAAGCATTTCCTCTTCCGCAGCAGAGTGGGAGTGGACCAAACTTCTCTGCCTTCTTCACTCCCTCCGCTGAGAAGAAGGGAGACTCAGCCACAACCTGTGAACACAGGTGGCCCTCGCAGACCTATAGGGCAGAGGAGGGAGCCTTCCCACACTGAGAGGGGCTAGGGGCGGGGAAGGGCAGGGTCTAGGAGGCCTGGACATCCAGAAGCGTCTCCCTCAGCACCCGGCCTTCCAGCGTCTCCCCAGCCCCAACTGGACCCCAAGCTTGAGGGGCTGGGACACCACACAGGGCAGCAGGATTGGGGGGTGGGTCCAGGGGTGGGATGGTGCAGTAGGAGCTGCTTCTCTCAGTGTGGGGGTCCCCATACGTGCTGGCCTCCACAAGCCTGCCCCAGCACCCAGCCTGGTGGGCCAGTCTCCCTCCCCCGACCTCACCGTGCTGTCCCCTCTGGCCTCCCGGGACACCTCAGTGCTGGGGTTCCCAGGGCCCTCCATTGTAAGGGTGTTGGAGGAGGGGCTTCAGAGAGAGGTGTGATAATGTGGACAGTCCCACCTGTGGAGGAAGTGCCTGGGCTATGGAGATCTCGCTGGGCCCCTGCGAGCCCTGAGCAGAGGCAGCTGAGTCTGGAGGACATCCCAGGCAGGAAACACCTTCTCCATAGGGAGCTTCCAGTCAGCCCCTGACACTTTTAAGAAAGATGTTTCAAAAATCTCCCAAGGGGCAAGTAGTGGGTCTCCAGAACCCCAGCAGCAGCCCTTGCTGAGAGACACACCTGTAAGAGAGCTGGGCCTCAGAGAGCCTCGCCCCATCCCCCTCCAGAGCTGAACCTCATGAGAACGTGGGGCCGCTGAGAACAGCAGCCCCCAAGTCAGTCACATCTAAGGCACCAGAAACATCTGCAGACACTCAGGGTGAGGTCCAGGGTCCTTCCGGTCACAGGTACCCTGTTGGCCGGGCACTTTGCTTTATGGGAATACAGTGCCCCATATTTGTGATTCTTTGAAAATTGATGCTGCAGAGGAAATCTTGGTCAGCATTTTCGCCATACATAATGAAAACATTGGTAAACAGCTTTGATACCATTTGCGGGAATTAAAGCCTGAATTGGCCATTTGCCGTTGATTTAGGACAGAAAGCAGACTGTCAAATGCTTCCAACCCCAAAGGTGACTTCTTAAAACAGTTTTCAAAAGGGGCAAGCAGTTTTTTCAAATTATCAAGAGCTTTTTTACAGTGATTCAAGAGAATGTATAATAGGTAAATTCAGATACTCAAATCATTAGCTGGGAAATCCCACCAGGGGATCGTAAATAGAGAAGGAAACTTAGGGGCTCTGGGAGACAACAGTAAGTTAATGATCACTCAAGACGAAAGTGGGAGGGACTTCCCTAGTGGTCCAGTGGCTGAGACTCCATGTTCCCAATGCAGGAGGTCTGGGTGTGATCTTTGTTCAGGGAACTCTATCCCACCTGCTGCAACTATGAGTCGACAAAGTGCACCTAAAGACCCCACATGCTGCAACAAAGATTAAAGAACCCATGTGCTGCACTAAGACCTGATGCAGCCAGATATATGAGAGATTTAAAAAAAGAAAAGAGCGGTGGGGAAATCCTGAAATAATGCGGGCCTGCTTGGCTCATAAAGCAGAGCAAGGCCCTTACCATCAAATCAAACAGGCTTGCCAACAACAAATCCACCTACTTGCTCAGCAACAAAAGCCTTCAATGGAGGCATAAGCCACGCCTCAAGGACATTAACAGCAGTGGGAAAGTAAGGCCTGCATCCTGCCCAGTGATGGCAACAGGCTAATGGCCCCTAGCACGCGATTTCTGTGCCCACGGAAACAGTAGTTTAGGGAAAGCTGACAGTTCAAAATGAAAGACCCTCATTGTACTGAGACTGGAAATAATTTTTCCATAATGACTTGACAGTTCCAGATGCACAATTTGAGTCAAAAACTCCCCTGCCTGGCATGTGGGAGGAGTGGATGATGCAAGACTTGAGGAAGCAGGAAGAAGTGGTCTTCCCCTCTCCCCTCTTTCCTTACACAACCCATAAATGTTCAGGGCAGTGCAATGCTTGCTGCCTGCTTGAAAGTGTGACAAGCATCCTATTCTGATAACTCACTTCTCGGTCACTTTGCCTCTCACTGAATTCTTTGTGCACTGAGACTTAAAGAACTGGAGCTCTCAGAGCCTCTTGAGACACCACCTAGCAGTTTCTGTAAGTCTTTAATTTCAAGACTAGGAATGTCCATCATAGACCCTGTACCACAGTGAGTGGTTTTCTCTGTTACATTTCTGTGTTGTCAGTTATCTTTCTCAGAGGGTCTGGGTTCTGTCTGATCAACCACCAGATACAAAATTGTTCTACACAGAATGAGACACACCAGTAGAAACCAGCCGTGTGCTTCCCAGATCAGAGCACTACCCCCCCATGCATGAAGGTTGGGCAAGTTACATACAGAGGTGTCTTTCATAGATCACCATGACAACAGATGTGGCATCTAATTTTCCAGATTAGGCTCCTATGGTGTGTGTTTCTAGGACCATCGATATGAGATAGGCCACTAGTCTGAGAGGTCTCAGGCACACCGAGAACAGGCAGTGCTGGGTGCCCCCCAGGACCCGCCCCCAGCATACCTACCTGTTGTTTTTCAGGGTGTGACAAGCTCGGGCACCAAATTTCACCTCCCTGCTCCTGGTGCTCCCAGGTCTGGTCCAAAGGGGCAGAATTGGGCATGACTGAGTAAATCATAAGCAGAAGGAGGTCCTAAGACCCCTCCTCAGGAAGCCTCTGGAAATCACCTCCTCTCTGGACACTGAATACTTAACAGGAGGGTGGAGGAGTCCAGGCACCAGCTGTTGGACACCCAGGGAGGTAGAGGCACCCGTCACCTGAGGACCCAGGTCTCCAGTGCCAAGCTCTGCCCACCAGAGCAGAAGGGATTGAGCCTTCCTCTGAGCCCTGCCATGGAAATGGGCTTTTAAGCACTTCTTCCCTTACGCATACACACAGAATTTTGACAGAATGGTGCTCTCTGCAGGAAGTCTATTTGGTCTTGTCATTAACCTTAAATCCCTCTACTCATCTCTGGTATGAGAATATCTTTCAGATTTATGACCACACGGTACCTTGTCTAACCTACTGGTTCTTTCTGTAATCACAGAAGTATTGTTGTAGCCACACGTTCTGGGAAACAAACTCACTCAGAAGGACAGTGCAGAGTGGAGTGCAGTTTATTACACCGGCGGGCCCAAGGCAGAGTCTCCTCTTAGCCAAGGACCCCAACCAGTTTTTCTGAAAACCTTCTATACCCTAAGTGTACGTGCCCAAACCTACATCCCCAAATTCCCTAAAACTAGTCTGAACAAAGGAAAATAAAGATACAATCAAAGTTAACCCTGGATTCATATGCCTTAAGCCTAGGTAGTTAACAGTGGACAATTATCAATAGGCCTGTGGTCATACCCCAATAAGCATAATAGAATCTGTGATTCTATTCAGTTACACAGATAATTAGGGTATTCTTTTAGGCAACAGAGAGTCTAGGTATGAGTCCTGGGGCTCTTCCATCCAGGGGGCCTGGTTTTCCAGTTGGTATGTCTTTTCCGTAGATACTGGGCATATAGCTCAAAGTCCACAGTCCAGCCCAAGATGGAGTCCTGCTCTCAGGATGGAGCCTGTTCTGTCTGTTTCCTCCTTCATTCCCCACTCCTGATGCTCTTAACTCACAGTATGAGCATCATTCTTAGGGATATATTACACCCTGACTCTCTGACCTCCAATTTGGGAGAACGCCATCAACCTTTGGGTTGGTTATAAAGTTCATAATACATTGTAAAATAAAGGGTCCACAAAGCAGAACTATCAAGGCAACTATAACAATGGTAAATATAGTTTTCCACCAATCACCCTTCACCCAAGATAGGACCGAAGTCCAAAAAGGAAGATTATCTTCAGACATAACTTTTACCTGACCTTTCATGTGATCTAGGGTGGCTGATATATAGCCAGATAAGTCAGAAATATATATACAACGTTCAACTTTAATTATAGCACAGGTCCCTCTTTGTACTGAAACTATGGTTAGTCTCAAGATGATATCAGCAAGTCCTTGTAGCAGCAGTTGATTGTAGAGCTTCATCTCTGTTTCTTCTTTAAGATGATTTTTGTTACACAGGAATCAGTGGGGTCCTTTAGTGTAGTCCGCTCAGCGTCCTCCAGGTCTGCGTGGTATGCACTCTTCACCCTCATGTGGTGCAACTTTAACTGCAGTAGGGCTGGTTAGAACAACAGTATATGGACCCTTCCAATGTGGGGCCAAGGAGTCATGTTTCCAGTCCTTGACCACACCTGATCCCCAGGCACAAATTCGTGAATCTGTTCCCCAAAGGGGAACGGCACCCTTTCTTGTACAAACTTAGTTANTTGATCTCTGGTTCCTCTGCCTTTTCTAAAACCAGCTTGAACATCTGGAAGTTCACGGTTCATGTATTTGTCATTGGGGAAATGCAAATCAAAACAAGATACCACTTCATACTCCCTGGGTTTTTTTTTTTTTTTTAAGAGAAAAAATAACAAATACTGATGAGTATGTGGATAAACCTAACCCTTGTCCACAGCTGGTGAGAATGTAAAATGACGCAACTGCTGTAGAAAACAGTTTGGCATTGCCTCAAAAATTTAAACATAGATTACCATATGATGCAGTAATTTCACTTCCTAGGTATATATCCAAGAGGACTGACAACACATGTTCAGTCCAAAAATTCTACATGAATGATAAAGTATCGTTATTCATAATAGTAAAATAAAATGGAAACAACCCAAAGGCACAACTAGTGAATGGAGACACACACACACACAATGTATATATACATATAATGGAGTATTACTTAGCCATAAAAAGAAATGGAGTAGGGACCTCCATGGTGGTCCAGTGGTTAAGAATCCACTCCAAAGCAGGGGACACAGGTACGATCTCTAGTTTTCGAACTAAGATTTCACATGCCATGGAACAGCTAAGACTGGGCTCCACAATTACTGAGACTTCTTGCCCCACAGCTCATGTGCCACAACTAGAGAGCTTGCATGCCACAACGACTGAGGCTGCATGCCACAACTAGGGAGATCGGGCACACAACGAAGATTCCATGTGCCGCAACTAAGACCTGATACAGTGAATAAATAAACATATTTTTTTANGAGACTTCTTGCCCCACAGCTCATGTGCCACAACTAGAGAGCTTGCATGCCACAACGACTGAGGCTGCATGCCACAACTAGGGAGATCGGGCACACAACGAAGATTCCATGTGCCGCAACTAAGACCTGATACAGTGAATAAATAAACATATTTTTTTAAAGGAATGGAGTACAGTTACATGCAACAATGTGAATAAGCTGTGAATAAGCATCATGCTAAGTGAAAGAAGCCAGGGAAAAAAATCACATGAAGATATGAATGCATTTCCGTGAAACATCCAAAAACAAGAATGGGCTCGTGAGAGTGTTGTCAACAAGGTTTTAGCTTTAGTTCCTTGTACTCTATTAACATTTATATTCAGCTTCACTTTTTAAGCCTTTTTCCTCTGTGGTCCCCAAAAGGATGCTGAAGCCTTAACACTATGAATGTGATCTTGCTTGCAAATAAGGTCCTTGTAGATTTGATTGTTGAGGGAAGGCCATTGGGATGAGCTGCAATCCATATAACTGGTATCCTTATTAAAAGAGGGGGACTGGACACAGACACATGCATTGGAAAGACAGTCATATGAAGACAGAAACAGAGGTTGGAATAATGCTGCCAGGGGCCACTAGAAGCTAGAAGTGGCAAGGAAGGAAACTTCCTAACAGCCTTCAGGAGGAGCATGGTCTTGCCAGCTGGACTTCTGGCCTTCTGGACTTCTGGCCTCTAGACCTGTGAGAGAATAAATTTCTGTTATTATAAGCCACTTCATTTGTGCTACTTTGTTATGAGAGTCCTAGGAAATGAACATGTCTTCCCTGTGGTGATTTTCTCTAGTTATCTGTGGTCAACACACAACAATTACATCTTGTTGCCATTCAGGAAGGTGAAATGGCAGGTCTTACATAGGTGTGGGTCAGCAGGACACTAGAGTGGAATGCAGGCTGCCTCCACATTAGTCTCCTCTGAGAATGGCATGGTGGTGGCAGCAATGACCTAGGGAGGACATGGATCCTGGAGGTCAGCTGCTGACCAAAACCAAATCAAGCTGAGACTCACTACAGAGCTGAGTGACATTCAAGTAAACTGAAATCATGAAGTAGCTGATGTGCAAGGACAAACTCAGAAACAACAGGAGACCTTTACCTCCAACCCTACTTACATAATGGAAAAGGGAGTAGTGTCTGGATCCTATTCTTTAGACAGGAGACAGAAATGGCAGATGCTTGAGAGCATGTCATGCTCTGCCTCCATGGTGGTTCAGAACCATCTCCAGACTGTTCATCAGAAATCACAGAGGCCGGAAGGAAGTGACACAATATTTTCCAAGTGTTGAAAGAAAAGACAGAATGGGAAAGACTAGAGATCTCTTCAAGAAAATTAGAGATGCCAAGGGAATATTTCATGCAAACATGGGCACAATAAAGGACAGAAATAGTATGGACCTAACAGAAGCAGAAGATATTAAGAAGACGTGGCAAGAATACACAGGAGAACTATACAAAAAAGATCTTCATGACCCAGATAGTCATGATGGTGTGATCACTCACCTAGAGCCAGACATCCTGGAATGTGAAGTCAAGTAGGCCTTAGGAAGCATTGCTACAAACGAAGCTAGTGGAGGTGATAGAATTCCAGCTGAGCTATTTCAAATTCTAAAAAATAATGCTGTGAAAGTGCTGCACTCAATATGCCAGCAAATTTGGAAAACTCAGCAGTAGCTACAGGACTAGAAAATGTCAGTATTCCTTCCATCCCAAAGAAGGGTAATGTCAAAGAATGTTCAAACTACTGCACAATTGCACTCATCTCACATGCTAGTAAAGTAATGCTGAAAATTCTCCAAGCCAGGCTTCAAGAGTACATGAACCGTGAACTTCAAGATGTTCAAGCTGGATTTAGAAAAGGCAGAGGAACCAGAGATCAAGTTGTCTACATCCACTGGGTCATGGGAAAAGCAAGAGAACTCCAGACAACATCTACTTCTGCTTTACTGATTACACCAGAGCCTTTGACTGTGTAGATCACAACAAATCACAGAAAATTCTTCAGGAGATGGGAATACCAGATCACCTTATCTTACCTGCCTCCTGAGAAATCTGTATGCCCGTCAAGAAGCAACAGTTAGAACTGGATGTGGAACAACAGATTGGCTCCAAATTGGAAAAGGAGTATGTTGAGGCTGTATATTGTCACCCTGCTTATTTAACTTATACAAAGAGTACATCAAGCAAAATGCTGGGCTGGATGAAGCACAAGCTGGAATCAAGATTGCCAGGAGAAATATCAATAACCTCAGATATGCAGATGACACCACCCTTATGGCAGAAAGTGAAGAGGAACTAAAAAGCCCCTTGGTGAGGGTGAAAGAGGAAGTGAAAAAGCTGGCTTAAAACTCAACATTCAGAAAACTAAGATCATGGCTTCCAGTCCCATCACTCCATGGCAAATAGATGGAGAAACAACAGAAACAGTGATAGACTTTCTTTTCATGGTCTCCAAAATCACTGCAGATGGTGACTGCAGCCATTAAATTAAAAGATGCTTGCTCCTTGAAAGAAAAGCTATGACCAACCTTGATAGCATATTAAAAAGCAGAGACACTACATTGCCAACAAAGGTCCATCTAGTCAAAGCTATGGTTTTTCCAGTAGTCATGTATGGATGTGAGAGTTGGATCATAAAGAAGGCTGAGCACCAGACAATTGATATGTTTGAACTGTGGTGTTGGAGAAGACTCTGAAGAGTCCCTTAGACTGCCAGGAGGTCAAACCAGTCCATCCTAAAAGGAAGTCAGTCTTGAATATTTATTGGAAGGACTGATGCTGAAGCTGAAACTCCAATACTTTGGCCACCTGATTTGGAGAACTGACTAATTGGAAAAGATCCTGACGCTGGGAAAGATTGAAGGCTAAAGGAGAAGGGGATGACAGAAGATAAGATGTTTGGATGGCATCACCGACTCTTGGAAATGAGCCTGAGCAAGCTCCGGGAGTTGGTGAAGGACAGGGAAACCTGGTGTGCTGCCGTCCATGGAGTCACAAAGAGTCAGACAAAACTGAACGACTGAACTGAAAGAAAAGAGCTGTCAACCCAGAATCTATAACCAGGGAAACATCCTTCAATAATGAGAGGACAATTAGTGCATTCTCAAGTAAAGGGACATTAACCAAGGGAATTTGCAACCGGCAGATCTAACTAAAAGAATGACCAACGGGACGTTCTGAAGCAGAAAGAAAGAGTAAAAGAAGACTTGGAGTACAAAGAAGGAAGAAAGTAGAAAAAAAAAAAAAAAAAAAGAGTAAGTAGACTTTCCTTTTCCTCTTGAGTTTTCTAAATTATGTGTAATGGTTGAAGAAAATATTATAACACTGACGGATGTGGTTCTAAATTTATGTAGAGGAAGGAAATTTTAGATAATTTTATTGTAAACAAGGGAAGTTAAAGGGATGGAGGGGAAGTAAAGTTTGTATACTTCTCTCCAAGTGGTAAAATAATAATATAGATGGACTGTGATAAGTTAAATACATATATTACAATACCCAGAACTGCCATTTAAAAAGTTATGCTGTGTGCTAAGTTGCTTCAGTTGTGTCCAATTCTTTGCAACCCTATGGACTGTAGGACCATCAGGCTCCTTTGTCCATGGGATTTCCCAGGCAAGAATAATGTAGCGGGTTGCCACTTCCTTCTCCAGGGGATTTTTCCAACCTAGGATTCAAACTTGATTTTCCTGAATTGGCAGGTGTGGGTTCTTTACCACTGAGCCACCAAGGAAGCCCATAAGTCAAAATAGCAATCTAAAAATGGTCAACTACCCCACAGGAATGTAACAGGATAATAGAGAAATGAAAAATGGAGAAAACAGAAAGAATAATAAAATAAAATGGCAGACTTGTGTCCTAACATCTTGGTAATTATACTAAATGTAAGATATCTGAATACATCAATTAAAAGCAGAGATTGGCAGAGTATAGTAAAACACACTCCACCTATATACTTCCTACAAGAAAATTATTTCAAATATGGTAGAAATAGGTTGGAAAAAAAAGGATGGAAAATTTCAATCCTGCAAATATTAATCATACAGAAGAAAGAAGAAATGACTAAATTAACATCAAATAAAACAGACTTTGGACTTCCCAGGTGGTGCTAGTAGTAAAGAACCTGCTTGCCAGTGCAGCAGACATGAGAGACATGTGTGGGTCAGGAAAATCCCCTGGAGAAGGACATAGCAACCCACTCCGATATTCTTGCCTGGAGAATCCCACAGATAGAGGAGCCTGGCGGGTTACAGTCCATAGGGTTGGAAAGAGTTGGACATGACTGAAGTGACTTAGCATGCACGTACACAAAATAGACTTTAGAACATAGAAAATTACTATTAATAGATACAGAGAGACATTATATAGTGATAAAAAGGTCAATCCACCAAGAAGACAAAGCAATCCTAAATATGTATTCCCAAAAATAGAGATGTAAAATTTGTGAAGCAAAAACTGACAGAACTGAAAGAAGAAATAGACAAACACAGAATTACATTTAGAGACTTCCCACTCCTCTCTCTCCACAATTGATAGAATAATTACAGGGAAAATGAGCAAGGATATAGAAGAGTTCAGTGACATCATCAAGCAACAGGATCAAACTGATATTTAGAGAACATTCTACCACACTTGTTTCAAGTGCACATGGAAAGTGCACCAAGATAGTCCATATCCTGGGCTATAAAACAAACGTCAACAAACTTAAACCATTCTTGCTCTCTGCCCACAGTGTTATCAGGCTTGAAACCAGTAACAGAAAGACAACAGAAATGCTTCAGCACCCTATCAACAGCATTATGATTCCCTAAAGGATCATCGGGGATCCAAAGAGTGGGCTCACTGAAAAAGACCTTGATGCTAGGAAAGACTGAGGGCAGAAGGAGAAGGAGACGACAGAGGATGAGGGGGTTGGAAGGCATCACTGACTCGATGGACATGAGTTTGAGCAGCTCCAGGAGTTGGTGAAGGACCGGAAGGCCTGACATGCTGCAGTCCATGGGGTCCCAAAGAGTCAGACACGACTGATCAACTGAACAACAAAAGAATCATCAGAACTGAGAAGAGGGCTTGTGGTGGCCCTCCAAGTCAAAGTCTTCAGTTCAGTTCAGTCGCTCAGTCGTGTCCGACTCTTTGCGACCCCCTGAATCACAGCATGCCAGGCCTCCCTGTCCATCACCAACTCCCGGAGTTCACTCAGACTCACTCAGAGAAATAGAGGAAAACAACAGAATGGGAAAGACTAGAGATCACTTCAAGAAAATTAGAGATACCAAGGGAACATTTCATGCAAAGATGGGCTCAATAAAGGA